>VDFB02191415.1:55325-71629 GCA_007258455.2 Sequoia sempervirens
AGAGAGAGAGAGAGAGAGAGAGAGAGAGAGAGAGATCTAGTTAGGGCGGAGGAAGAGACTTGAGGAGGGGAGGGGCTGGGAGGGATAGAGCTGAGGGAGAGGTAGAGATGGACAGAGAGATAGAGAGATATTTATCTAGTTAGGGTGGGAGTGAGAGACTTAAGAGAGGGAGACCAGAGAGAGAGTTCTCTAGTTAGGGTGGGGGGGAGAGAAAGACTTGAGAGATAGTTAGGGTGGAAGGGAGAGACCTGAGACATGGAGAGGCGGTGGGAGGGAGAGAGAGGGAGAGGGGTAGAGAGGGAGTGGGAGAGAGATAGAGATAGCGAGAGAGATAGAGTTAGAGAGAGAGAGTGAGGGGGTGTGAGGGAGAGACTAGAGAGTGTGTGTGTTTGTTCTCTAGTTAGGGTGAGAGGGAGATACTTGAGGGAGGGTGAGTGGGTGGGAGGGAGATACCTGAGAGAGAGGGAGATCAAGAGAGAGAGAGAGGATAGGAGGGAGAGACTTGAAAGAGGGGGAGGGGTTGGGAGGGATAGACTTTAGAGAGAGAGGGGGTGGGAGGGATAGACCTAAGAGAGAGGGAGAGAGGTAGAGAGAGGGAGAGGCAAAGAGGGAGAGAATTAATATAGAGAGAGAGAGTCCTATAGTTAGGGTGGGAGGGAGAGACTTGAGAGAGAGATTTCTCTAGTTAGGGTGGGAGGGAGAGACTTGAGCGAGGGAGAGGTGCTAGGAGAGGGAGAGAGAGTGGCAAAGAGAGACCTAAGATATAGGGGCTAAGAGGAAGAGAGAGAGATTATCTAGTTAGGGTGGGAGGGAGATAATTGAGAGAGGGAGAGGGAGTGGGAGGGAGAGACCTAGGAGAGATGGAGTGGGAGAGAGAGAGAGGTGGGGTGTGAGGGGGAGACCTTAGAGAGAGAAAGAGAGAGAGTGTGTTCTCCAGTTAGGGTGGGAGGGAGAGACTTGAGAAGAGGGGAAGGCGGAGAGAGAGAGAGAGAGAGAGAGAGAGAGAGAGAGAGAGAGAGAGAGAGAGTATTCTCTCATTAGGGTGGGAGAGATCTGAGAGAGGGAGAGGGGACCTAGGAGGGAGAGACATGAGAGAGAGATAGAGGGAGTGAGAGATATACCAGAGAGAGATAAAGGGAGTGATAGATATACCTAAGAGAGAGAGAGGGGGTGGGAGGGATAGAAGGAGGGAGAGAGAGAGGTAGAGAGGGATATGTTAGAGTGAAGTAGAGAGGTAAGGTGGGTGGGAGGAAGGAAGAGAGAGAGAGGGGGAGATAGAGAAAATTAGAGAGGGAAGGAGGGAAGGAGGAAAGGAGGGAGGGATGGAGGGGGAGAGAGAGGTTAGATAGATATAAGTATAGAGGGAAGGATAGAGTGTGAGAGAGAGGTCTAGAGCATAAGGGATTAAAAATGAGTGAGATACAAAGAGAGAAATATGATACAACTTGCTGATTACTGAAATTTGACTAAGTCTAAATTTTTTGAAATCTTCCAAAAACTAGAATTTGTAGTATAAATCCTAGAGATCTGCAACCACTCTCAAACATCCTAAAACTATATACATGAAATATAACTTAAATTATAAGAAAGTAAATGTCCATATGTAAATTTCAACTTATACTTAAATTTTTAGTTCATGTATATAGTTTCCCTGAAAGATAACAAGAAGAAAGAGACAAGAAAAAGAGAAGAATTTTTTTTCAATGTAGACCAAAACACGAGCACGTTATAACGTGCTCATGTTTTGGAAATTTTTTTGATTTCAAAAAATGCACATTTTTTGAACTCAAAATGCATGCATTTTTTGAAATTTAAACCATAATGCAAGCGCGTTATTGCTTGGTAATGACCGATCCTAGGCTTGGTCATTTCCAAGCCATAATGTGAGCATGTTTTAGTATAATGTGCTCCCGTTTTCACTATTTCGGGATGGAGAAGTAAATTGACCACAAATTGGATACCCATCTTTTTGCACCCACCCACTAGTATTATGGTTTGTCTCTTTCTCCTTTTGCCTCACTAAATTCTCAATTTGTTCTTATGATGCCACCCTTTTTTAAAGAGCATTCCTTTATGCTTGTAGCTCTTTAGGTATCATGGGTGGTGCATGTTAGATGCACTAGAAATTTGAGAGGGGGATGAATCATTTATACATTATCACATTCAATCCCTCATTAAATTTCAAACCCTTATCAAAATTTAAACCCTCATTAAGCATTAGTACAATGTAAACATGTAAAGCAACAATGCAAACAAAACTATACACAAGAGAACACTAGATTTATGTGGAAAGCCCAAGAATGGAATACCATGGTGAGGATTAGATCACATATATATGAATAGAAACACTGAATAAAATTAGGCTCACTACCAAGGGCTCACTACCCAGAAAAAGAAGAAAGGACCACTACTAAAAGGACTAACTATTCAGAAGAAAGAAGAATAGAAGAATAGAAGAATATTGTTACAAAGAGATTCACTATCTCAAGAAAATAGGAGAAATCTACCACTGCAACTTTATGCCATCCACAACATTTGGTTTACTTCCTCCAATAACTTCAAGCACATTGAAATGTAGACACCCTTTACTCACTACATTTAGAAGTCATAAGCGTTTAAGCTTGCAATCAGATCACCACAATTGATCACATTCACATCTTTCACATCTTATAGAATTTCCACTCAATCCACACAAAATTAACCTTGAATTTATACCATTCACATCCTAAACAATCTCAATTAGGTTGGCCTCAATAAAATGTATGCATCTCAAACATACAACACCAAAATAGGTCAGCATCAAACACCTCCATGGTGAAAATAAGTGAAGGTAGACCATGCCAAGGGTTAACTAGGACCCAAATCTACATTGACACACTTCACCACACTTCTAAAAACAACAAACAACCTTCATAATTATCACTAGCACTCTAGATTGTCCAAACCTGCACTAACACTAACAAGCAACCACATACACACTTTTGCAAGTCCAAAAACACCTTGCAGACCATACAAAAACACTCCACAACATATAGGAATATTCAAAATCATCAAAATATTCAACACCACTGATGCAAACACCTACAAATAAAGAAGACTTTCATTCTATGCAACCAAACATACTGGCACAGACATACAACTCACTAACAAACCTTGCGGAACACCTTAGAACCTGAAACCTTAAGGGAAGGAAGTTATAGATAATGTAAGCATGTTTTCAAATCCACAAGAAAAGAAACCTCAACATGTAGAAATGTGGAGCAATCTTATTTCTTCCAAACCACCTTCTTCACATACACACACACACGATCGAGCACATCTTCTAGTGCCGCACAATTTAGAACTTGATACTTTGGAAATGACACCTCTAAACACCTTTGATCATTATCCCCAAACTACACATGAATATCTTCAACCATGAAGAAATTTAGAGCACAACATTGAGCACACCTCAGTCACATGAGACACTCTTTTATTCAAATTTTCTCAAAAGAATTTGGAAACCAAGTGAACCAACTACATCAAAAACACTAGAAACACCTCTTCAACACATCTGCAACACTTCTCTTCATGACTACACTAGAGGTTGACATCAAACCATATTGATGACAACATAGTGCAAACAAAACACCAACAATCACCACAATAGGGGTTGACATCAATGTGATATGAAAACACAACATATACACACTACCATAAATCTCCAACATTGTGTTGACATCAATGAAAACACCAACAAGCTTCCAACATCCCCAAACTTCCAACATTGTGTTGACATTAATGACAACACCAACAAGCTTCCAACAGTGTAGTCCTTATAAGTTGAAATACTTTAGGTATATTAGGTATCACTCCTCTCTTAGATGATCTCCTCATTGCTCTAGATGTTTATCTTTGCAAGGAAATAATACACTCAATTTGAGAATTCATTTAATAAAAACCTTACCATCAAAATTACCTAGAATTAAGAAATATGATTAAGTTTATAATTCTAATTAGTAACATTGGTTTGATTTATCATCATCAAACATAAAGTTCTTAGTATTCATATCATTGAGATTTTTTTGATTATCAACCAAAATAAGGTTTAATTACTATCATTATTACCATTAGTATATACAAGTTACATATGCTAGATGCTAGTTATTTATTAGTATATAATTAAAATGAAGTTATTTTTACATAATGGGATGTTCTTCTTCAAGATATTCCTCTTTAGAGGTTTCCTTAGTTATAGTTATGTTCGAATGGATGCACTCATTCTACAACTATCTCTTTAGATAGGATCAATACATTACACCCAACCACACCATATAATCCTTTGGTTTTATAATCTTTGAGGGCCTTGCCATGTATTCATCCCTTTGGAGTTTTAATCATTTAAGAGTGACAACCAAGGCTTCAACTTAGTCTAATATTATCTGTACCTCCACCTTAGGTTGGGTTATTGTTGGTTCTATAAAACTACCTATGGATTTAAAGGTAGTGTGTTCTTCTTTATAAAGGCCTTATTTTCCCCTCCCTTCCATGAGGGTGTTGCCACAATACTGTGTCTCACTGTTGGGATGTACTGATTTTTTCCTGAAATCACTATTTCTAGAAAAACTAATCATTTAAGTCTTGAGAGACTTCTTATAAAGGTTTTTAATTGAAGAGGGATAGATAAGACCCCCTTAGATCAAACCCACTTGGATAGAACCCCTATAGTATTAAATCATACCCACAATGGAGTCTCCTTCACAGCTATCAAAATGCTGACAAAAAGCCACTTTTTCTTTACCTTTTGAGGGATTAAATAACATCATTTAAAAATTATATTTTTCAATACTGTAGCTCTTGAAACTAGCTTTCCAACAAGTATAAGCTTGATATATTTTCATTTTATCATGTATTTAATTTTTAATTTTTACTAAACCTAGGTTTTTCTTTAAACATCAAGCTCTTTGTTGTGCAGAGGTGAAAAAATAGTAAACCATTGTAAAAAAAATTAAAAAAATACCCATTCCCTAGATATTGATTTCCTTGTTTCACCCAAAAAAGAAAAATTAGATTTCAATATATACACAAAAAGTTAGGTTGTACAACACACATGTATTTCCAAATTATAGTTACAGTGACTTCAAAAATTAATTTGAAAAAAAAGTATGCAACAAAAAATTATGAAAAAAATCCTTTCCCTAGATGTTGATATTGAGAATGTAGATTCCAAAAATTAGAATTTAATCCTTTATAAAAAAAAATTTATGTTGTATGACACAAAAATTACTTTCTGAAAAATGTCGTTTTCTCTCTAAAACTAGTTATTAAAAGAGATGTTGAAAGATTCATGATTTATTTCAAAAAATTTGAAAAAAAAAATTTAGAATCTAAACACAAATTTCCACAAATCACTAGTTCACATCATCTTCAAATTATTTATGGTTTAGCTGCTATAGGTCTCAGAAGATGAAGATTCAATTAAAAATATTGATGTAAATGTCCATCTTGGGCAAAAAGTGAGACACAATATTGTGATCTCACCCATGACCTATGTCTACAAAATAGAAAAGACCAATAAATTAGAAAGTGTTTATCTCAAAGTTTTACCACAAAGTAATGAATTTATTTTCTTACAAAATAAACACTAGTTTATTTATTGAGGTTGTTAAATTTTTGCTAATGACACGAGGACTACTCACTTTGATCACATAGACAAGAAAAAAATTTAAACTAATTTTGTATACATATAGTAATTTTTCTTCTTCCAAAGACTCCCTTACCCAATGCATGAGACAAGTTATGATTTGAAGAAATAATCACCTATATGTAGTTGTTTATGAAGTAAAAAATGCTTTTTTATTCTAATAAATTAGATCACATGACCTTTTTTTTTAATAGGTAAGCCTACCCAAAAAAAGGGGGCATAGGACCCGCTGAAATAATTAAACCTGCATCATGGGTGAAATCCCATGCACCTAATGTGTTGAAGTTTGTGTGGCATATCTGCCACCTATCCCCTCAAGATCATTTTAGAGGTGGAAGTTGTGATGAGTACAAGTACAAATTTGGCTTGTAGACAATAGCTTGTCTAACACAAGCTTTCCCATCCTTATGGTATTGACCTTGAGATCTAGGTGGATGGCATATGATTTATTCAATGAAACATGGGAAAAGGCATGTTTTTCATTGATAATACTCCTCAGCTTTGCCAACTTGTTTGGTTCACTTAGTGTGAAGTATTTGCTTCATAGAAATTAGATTATTCTTGATGGCTTGACTTAATGGAGTTGGGTATGGATAATTTTTCCTGAAGGATTAACTTGTTTCTGCCATTATTTCACATGTTTGGAATCACCATTTTATTTTGGCAATTTGGGTATTAGCATAATGACGAAGCTGGGAATTTTTGTGACCATGGACACTCCCATCTTGCTCACAAGTGATTGGAGCTAGTTGGATTTTCTTCGACTAGTTGGATGAAACCATTTGATGTCAGCTTGTGGAGTTTGGCATTTTGCTCAGATAAGGATTTAATAGATACTATGTTAGGTGTATTTGAAAAAATATGCCAAATTGCTAGGGCTTCTTTTATTGGGACCCTCTATTATGTAAAGAAATGTGTCGTATGAAAGCTATAGTAGGTCAGAATGTTAATTTTCTGTGAAAAAGCTAGATAGTACAAACTTTTATGTTAATTTTGTTACAGAACAAACTGTTGAAATATAATGAAGCGATATTATGGTATAATATTTTGGGTTTAATTCTGCATGCAAAATGGTATCATATTTTCTAAGTGTTGTGCTTATCTATGGTTTGTAAGGGTTTTATTGGGCTCCCTTTCTTTATTCAGTTATTGGGAAAAAGGGATGTCCTTCACGACTCCCATATTTTTGAGATGACACATTCAGAGACCTAGCTTTTAAATAAAATGTTGATAGTTCATCGTACCTTTTTTCCTCTTAGAATTCATATTAAGGTTTTAACAGGATATTTCAATTTAATTATAAAGAAAATTGAGGTTCAAATTAGCTTACCTTTTGTGTTTTCCAGATACCATGACTTTGAGCACTTACCTCATATTTCTAGATTTAGGGTTTTACTAGGAATTTTATATTAATTATTTTATATTATATTATATTTAAATTCTATTATCATATAGTTATTTGATATATATAATATTCAGAAGTTTAGTTAAATATTATTATTATATTAATCTTATATATTTTTATATTATTTTTATTATTATATTTAATTTATATTACTAATTATTATATTAATTTATATTATATTATATGAATATTAAATATAATAATTTATATTCTATTATTATCTTAATTATTTCATATATATAATATTCATAAATTTAATGAAAAATCCAAATAAAAGGTTACTTCCCCATTGTTTAGGCTCTTTGTATGGATTCTCATTACTTCAAGGGTAAAACATAAAATAAAAAATTCCAAGTGAAAATATAATAATAAATAAATTATATTTAATCTGGTGTGGATAGATAGAATGCATGCTGGCGCACACGTGAAAGGTTGGTCGTGGGAAACTTTCTTTGTGTTAATATATGTTTTAACTCACCATTAATATATGTGCAACCATGTGTAAAAAGCTATGCAGTCACAGTCCACTGGTAATTTGAAGCTCAACGAACTCCACATGTGAACATGGTAGAATGAGTAGAGCGAACGTACTGTTAATGTGCGGGCACAACTTTTTAACCCAACCCCTGGTTGGCTACATAATTAGGGTTGTGGAGAAATTAACTCATTAATAATGAATTGAAATTACCCTAAAGTTATTCCAATATAAAGCCTCCAATTACACAGGTGTTTGGTAGTTGCTTTACATTTTGTTTTGTTGGCGGTTAAATCTGAGTTGAAGAGAAGTAAGAATCAGTGGAGTGAGGAGGGAATAGAGGGTGAGGCAGAGGAAGTGGGTGAGGAGAGGAGCAACATAGGCAACCGTTGCCTCAAGGTAGTGGTCAAGGAAGAGGCCAGGGAAGGGATCAGGGAGCTGGGGGAGTCGAATTTAGGCCAAATTATGCTAGAGCCAGTGGGTTTTTACCTGTCTATGTAGACCAAGGGAGAATTGGGGGTTATGCTGAAGGTCTAAGCCAACTTGGACCTAGGCTGAGTTATGTTGTAGCTGTTAGAAGAGGTCAAGGCTCTCCTCAGGCATGGGGATGAGGAAGGCAGCAATTCACTCCACAACCTTCTATTCCGCCAGGTAAATAGTCTTCTGTTCTGCCAGGGAAATTATAAAAATAAAAAATCTACATCTATATACGCAAGCATTCAAATCCATAAAGTTCATGCAATGGGGAAATGATCCTCTCACCATTTAGATTTTTTATTTTTTATCTCTGTAGCTAAGTCCTGAACATAAGCGTGTTTCCTCCCTTTAAATGCAACCATGTCCTCCTAAAGCAGACATTCCAGGGATGGATCACGTGACTCTTTACGCTTCAATTACAAAATCTCTTTATTCCTTTTCATTATATTGTAAATTGCCACAAAATTAATGTTTCATATGGAGCTCGTGAGATCCTCTTCTATTCCACAAGGTAAATAGAAAAATTACATATTCCATAACTACTTCAAATAAATTCATAAATATTCAAATTTACAAAAATATTATTCCAACAAGGGCAATGATTATTATTTATTTAGTGGTAGGAAAATATTACTTCATGTGAAATAATTCTAAGAGATTTTTTTCGGATTAGGAGGATACACATCCCATAAAATTTTCAGCTTGTAGAACATCCTTAATATAGTGCTAAGAGTGTAGAATTTTCTAATTGTTAAGATATTTCTGCAGCTTATAAGTGATTTCTTTTTTTAATAGAAACTTATTTTTTTGGGTGGTTAGGATAATTTTGCAGGTCCTGTTGTAAGAGGTTTTGTTGTAAGTGAAACAATCCCATATGTTAGCAGCTCTTGATGAGAACTGAAAATAAATTTTTCTCCTTTGTACCTTAAATTTTTAAAATTTTTTTAGGGATATTTGTTTACTTGTTGCAGCTCATAAAATAGATTTTTTTAATAAAATATATAATTTACAAATTAATAAAATGAATTGTTTTAATTAAGCTATTTCTTGCAATTAAATTATTATAATACAATTTGTAATTTATATTAAAAAAATGAAACACATATTTTTTTAATCTTATAAAATATTTTTTTTTGTTATGATTTATTTGCTTATAAAAGGAAGCTCTTTCTTTTAGTGTCCCTTTATTTCTTAAGAATATAATACCAACCTCCCTTAATGTTAGCATTATGGATTTCAGGTTTTAAGAATTTTTTTGAGACCAACCTCTTTTTGTTATGATATTCAAAATTGAGAGTTTTTGAATAAATCAAATGTAAATAAGGGATTTTTATACAAATAAAAATTGTTGTATTTACTAATTGATTAATTGTTATTTGATAATAATCTTAAGTTTGATTCATGTTTTTTTTTCAAATGAGAAAAATGTTTTGATTATTTAAACTATTGATTTTTTTTTAAAATTCTTTTATAAATTAAATTTTCATATCTCAATTTCAAAAATAAACAAAAGATAAATCTTCCAATAATTACTAAAAAAATTAATGATTAAATTTATCTTGAGATTTTCTCACTCATAGATTTCAATGATGATCCATAACCTACTAAATATAATATCTATAATTACCTTATGAAAATCTATGTTTTTAATTAAATAATAGTATATGAATTTATGTTTTATCATTTGTTTCAATAGATTTTTTTTTTGTTCAATGGGGTGGACAAGTTAAGCCAATTTAGACCCATTTCTCCTTGTAATGTGATTTTCAAAATTATCTCTAAAATAATTGTGGATAGGCTTAAAAATGGCTTAAAGTGTTGATCTTTGAGGAGCAGAGTGGTTTTGTGGTGGACAGAAAAATTCTAGATGGGCTAGTTATAGCTATGGAAACCATCCATTCTATGGCCGCTTCCAATGATAAGGCAATGCTCATCAAGTTGGACATGGCAAAGGTGTATGACAGATTTTGATGGTCCTTCCTTCGGAAGATTCTTGGTTCTTTTGGTTTTGGGGATGAGTGGATTCAGTGGGTCATGAGTTGTGTAACTTCAGTATCATTCTCTATTCTTATTAATGGGGAGGCCTCATAGGTTTTTGGTGCCTCCCGGGGATTGCGTGAGGGCGACCTGTTATCTCCGTATTTGTTTTTGCTTTTTTTTGAAGGTCTAGGCCGATTATTGAGAAGGAATGTGGAGATGGATCTCATTCAGGGGTGGTGATTGGGAGGTGATATTCCCCCATAGTCTCATTTGCAGTTTGTGGATGATATTGTGTTGATGGGCATGGCTACAATTAGGGAGGCTACAAACTTGCGTGCAGTATTGGATGTTTATCTGACTGCCTCAGGTCAGCTGATTAATGAGGATAAGTCCTCCATCTTCTTTTTCAATACTCCCGATCCTATCCAAAAGAGGATTGCTATTATCTTGAGGTTTCAGATTGGGTCCCTTCCTTTGACCTATCTTGGTATTCCTATCTCTATCAAAGGGATGCCCAAGGAATCTTGGAAAAATATTTTGGATAAGTTTCAGACTAAGGTTAAACATTGAACCCATAGATGTTTGTCCTTTGCTAGTCGGATTCAGCTAATCAAATCTATGGTTCAGGCTTTCCCCATTTATAGATGTGTTAGCTACCTAGACAATTTTTATGGGAAGGAAATTTATTGTCCTCCAAATGGAGTTTGGTTAGATGTGAGCTTGTTTGTAGCCTAAAGCAATATGGTGGTCTTGGGTTAAGGTAGTCATCTTTGTATGGGATAATGCTTGCTACTAAACTATACTAGAGGTGGTGTGTGGAGTGGGATCAGACCTGGGCAAGGATTTTATCCCATAAATATTTCTCGGGAATCCCTCGAATGGATATTCCCTGCTATCCCCTAGTGGGGAAAGGTTTGGTGATTTGGGGTACACTCAAGAAAGGGGATGCTCTCGTCAAGGCTGGCTTATTTTGGATTTGTAAAAGTGGATTAGAGGCACACTATTGGTTTGATTCTTGGGATGGTTTTCCTCTCATTGTTTCTCAGTTTCCTAACCTATTACCCCTTTGTCAAAGACTCATTGAAATTGGTTGGGATAGGGTGAGACACTTTAAGTCTGTCTTCCCATGGTCAATTGATGGTGGCTAGTTGAAAGAATCCTGAGGATTGGCCAGTGGTTGGTATGGAGGAGTGCACGAAATTGTGAAGCATCCTTTCTAGCAAGAGTTGTAGCTCCTTCTTGGATGGAGATGTTTTATCATGGTCTCCCAGCCCTAAGGGTGTTTACTCTGTTGCCTCAGGTTATCAGGTGCTTTTATCTCACAAGTTGGATGGGCTGGAGGTTCCATGGTGGAAGAGAGTTTGGAATAAGCTTTCTTGGCCAAAGTATAATTGTTTCATTTGGACTTTGGCCTAGAACAAGTGCTTGACTTGGGACAATATTCAGAAGAGGGGATTTTTGGGCCCATCCATGTGTGTTTTGTGTGGGAAGGGGGAAGAGGATTGAGGATGTGGCATTTCTAGTGGGAAGTTTGGAAAAGTCCTTGTATTCATGCTTCCTCCTTGGTGGATTTCTGGAATAGACTGGACAGACGTCCTACTATGGTATTGTTCCTACAAGATGTGTGGTATGCTGGGCCTACCTTCATTCTCTGGTAGATTTGGTTGGAGCAGAATAGTAGAATATTTTGAGGTGAAAAGATGGTTATTTAGCAGGTTTGACACAAAATTATGGGTATGGTTTGGGAGGTGGTGGAAGCGAAGTGTGAGGTGGCATATCCCTTGGAGAAAGAGGATGCTGAGAAGGTGGAGAGACTGGGACTTTAGGAGATATCTTTGGCTTCAGTTTGTGTCCAAAAGGGAAAGCGGGAAAAATAGAAAGTCATGAGAGTGAGAAAATGGCTTCCTCCTCCTGATGGAATTCTGAAGATTAATATTGATGGCTCCTCAAGGGGAAATCCTGGGCCTACTGGAATTGGTGGAGTTGGTAGGGATTCCTCAGGGACGGTGGTTTTCTTCTTCTCTATTTATGAAGGGATACAGACTGTCAACCTTATGGAAGGTCTGGAAATCCTCTTCACTCTTGAATGGGCCTATGCTTTGGCATGGAGAAAGGTTATTTGTGAGTCCGATTCTTAGGTTTTGGTTAATTTTCTTAATTCTCGGAAGGTGGATGATGTTAGTTAGTAGTTGGCTAGGATGGTATAGCAAATTTTGAAAATTAGTTCCTTGATGGAGGTGGTTTATTTTTGTTGGAATTGTGTGCCTCAATCCCACAGGCTGAAACTTCTTGTGAGCAATTTTGGTGAGACTGAGGAGATTTCTGGCTGATCTGCTAGTAGATCCTGAACTGTCGCTGTGACCTCTTGAATGTCTTGGTGATTGGCATTTGAAACCTTCGGTGTAACCTTGGATTGTCAGAATGTGTTTCAGCGACAATAGGAAGTCTTGCCGATATTGGTGTGACCTTTGGTCTTTCTGGCTGATGTGATAATCAGTATGACTTGCTCCTATCGATATGAAGTCTTGGCGACTGGGAGATGTTTGGCCGACAGGTTGGTGTCTAGCGGATGTCGGGGAGACCTGTGGTGAAAGAAGTCTTCGGTGTAACATAAGGGTTTAGTAGGAACTCTTGGCAATAGGGAGATGTCTCACCGACATCTATATACATATGGAGTCATCAGGGTAACGAAAGGGGTTCGCTATGACCTATTGGCGACAGCGGCAAGTCTAGCCAACAAAGCCACATGTGATCGGGTGTTTTCGGTGAGACTCCTAGCGAATGGAGTCATCAGAGAAACACAAGGACTTCGGTATGCAGTCTCAGTGAATGTGGAATGTTTGGCCGATGTTTGGACTCTTAGATATGACTTGAAGGCATCGGTATGATATCTTGGCGAAGAGTGATTGTCTTGCTGATGGGAATCCTGATGTTGGTATAACGTCTCAGCGACTATTGATGTCTCGCCGATAGTGGTCTTTGGGATGACATGTTGTGTTCGCTATGATGTCTTGGTGATAGTGTAAGTCTTGCCAAGTGGAACGTTTCAGTATGACTTGAGACTTCGATGTAACCTCTTATTGATAGCGATAAGTCTTGCCGACTAGGATGTTTCAGTATAACATGAAGAGCTCAGTGTGATGTCTTGGTGAAAGACGATTGTCTCACTGAATGTAATACTCACATCTGCATGACTTGAAGACTTCGGTATGAAGTCTTGGAAAACTATGGTAGTCTTTCCGATGACAAAGTTGAGGTCGATGTGACTTGTGAACATCGGTATGAGTCTTGCCGATGAGGAAACTCTTGCCGATAGGAATGCAATGGATGTCGATGGTTTCATTATGACTTGTGGCATTCACTATATCGTCTGCGGTCTGTTGGGACCTACGTCGATATCAAATGCTGGTTGTGTTGGCATCGAGGAGACACGGTTAGTGTCTCATCGACATGCCAACACACGTTGAATGCCCTTGACCATTTGAAGATTGTCCCATGTGGTGTGACCTGCACATATTATCTTCTATGCAAGGAAGTGGAAACATCTACGATGCTAAGCTGGATGATTCGATAGTTGTGATCCGACAATTGGAAAAAAACCAATTCACAGAGGCTATAGAGAACAAATGTATATATGTATGCATTGGAAATTATGATATGAGAGAGCGGAAGAGAACAAGAGAAGTGAAAAGAGAGGGCCGAGTAGCTGGCTGAAAGGCTGAGGCCATGAGGCCGAAGCAGAGGAAGAGAGAGGCAGGGTTATGCTGGAATCTCTCCTGATCATGAATGCCATGGTTGATCTCTCAGGGAGAGTTTGCTACTAGATTGATTCTAGAATGAACAAGATGTAATCTCTAAAAAGGCTATGAGCCTGGATTGTATTGTAACCTTTTGTTGTTGAATAATACAATGGCTTGATCTTTGGAGTGTAGGGTTTTTTACCCGAAAGGGTTTTCCCCACTTAAATCTGTGTGTTCTAGTTTTCTGTTTTATCTTTCATCTATGTTGTTGCTTGCTATTGAACTTACATGTGCTTCTCTTAGAAGGATTAATGTGGGAAATAAACTATGTCTGTTTCCACTTTAAGACATAGTTGTACACGTTTTTGAGGCAACCTAATCAAAATTAAAGTTACCAAAGGCACTACTATTCTTAGAGGTTACTTTGAGATGCCCTAGATTTCCTTACAATTGGTATCAGAGCCTTCTTCTAGTTGTTGGTTCTGGGTATTTCTCCTGTGAAGATTTCTTAGTTTGTTAGGCTGGAGGAAATATGGAGGAATCGTCTGTTTTATTGATCCTTTGGTGAGTGGAAGTCTTGTGATATTCATAGACAACACGTAGCTTGAAGGATGGTGAAGATGGAAAAGGGAGTTGATCATGTTGTGATCTATGTTTCCTGATTGGTAGCAGTATAACCTTGGTGTATGAGGTGGATTTCTTTTCTCCATGACTATGTAGCGGTAAAGCTTTCATATTGGGTGTTTGTTTGAGAGGCTCCTTGATGATATGGAGAAGCCTAGCTTTTTTCTCAGCCATGGAGAGATTGCTTATGCTAGGTGGTGTTTCCTGGTGTTGGAAGGTACTATTTCCTATTAACCTCGAATACATAAAGGCTATGGAGTTAATCATTAGTTGATTTGCAAGCTTCTGAAATAGCCTTTCATTCTTTCTTAGATGCATGTGCATGTTGGTGGTTTAGATTTGGCCTGAAAGGGGCCTGGATTTCCTAAACTGCTATTTTATTTTTAAGGATGATTTGTACTTGCTTGGCTCTGTGGTTTTCTAGGTTTTACACAGTCAAGCAAAACTTGTGGTTATGTGGAGTTGCTGTTAAGCTATTTTCTAGAGCCTAGATTTTGGGGTGTTGTTGGATGAGATAGTTGCAGTTCTACATGCATGCTTTGTGCATGGTTTGGGGAGGTGTGATTTCTTCTCTGCATGGGAGTGTTGGTACTTGATCTGTCACTCAACATTCTTGTGGTGGTACTTGTGAGTTACTTGATTATGGTGCTCGTTGTGGACATGATTGAAAAATCAGGTTTGGTGTGATTTGGTGTTTGAGTCATGTTATTTACACGGTTATTCTCTTTGAAATCTCAGTGTTGCAGTTTCCAATGTGATGATGGGTTTGCATGTTTGATGTTTGTGATCTACGAGTTATGCGGTTGGTCGATTAGCTACCCATTAGCTACAGTGAGATAACTTGGATGTGGACTGTCTTTATCCATGAGGTTGATTCATTACTGGTGCAAACTTGCTAGCTGGCCTTGTCTGTAGTCACTTGTGCATTGGTGTGATTGCTTTGAGATGAGAGGATGATTATTGTTTGAGTACCTGAATAGTCAGTTATGGGAACCTGAAGCAGGTGGTCATGATGCTTGGAGAGCTCGGGTGTCACATTTCAGTGGGAGATTTAGCAGTGACTGTGGGTTCATCACATGGTGGTGAATGGTCTTCTTTAGTGTTGCAGATGTTTCAAGGGGGAGCTTTTAGATCCTGTTGCTACAGAAGGGTTCTTTTGAATTTGCATGGACATTATTTGAAGATGCGAAACATCTTGGATCCATGGAGGATGCTTGGAGTCTTTGGCTAAGGTGTTGGTGGTTCTTGATAGGTGATGTTGGTTTTGAGTCTATTTGCTTTATGTCATGGTATACTCTTGGTTGTGCACTAGAGTTTTGGCATTGTACATTGTACTTGAGACTATGGTGAAGTCACTTGAAGCATGGTATCTCCTAAGGGGATATGTAGATCATGGTGTCATGATAAGTTCCTGATTCAGATGATTGGAGCTGACAGTGGTCTGGTAATTCTTTGTGTATTGGGTGCTTTGATTATTTGCTTGATAATTCATGATAGTGTAGTTGCAGTTGAAGTTTAGCATGAGATGATCGGTTGCTAGTACTCATGGATACATGAAGAATAAGGTGAGGCTATTTTTCTCTTATGAGAGAAGTGTTGTTGATTGGTATTCTTGATGAAGTTTTTTAGTAGAAAGTCCAAGAAGCCTACATCTTAGTTGAACATGAGTTCAATAAGAGACCTATGAGGAGATTTATCTTGGATTAGTCATGATGGCTTGTATATCTTGAAGGAGTATTCTCGTTCCCACTCTTGGTCTAGTCGACAGTTTATCTGAGAGGTGTTTGGCCCATTATATTTTTCAGATGTGTTTTATGTTCACTTTCATGATATGGATCTTGAATTGTTGTTTAATGGTTCTGGAGGATTCATAGTGGAAGTTGTATAGCTTGTTTATCTCCTTGAGCTTTTTTGTTATGT
>VDFB02191415.1:78314-114810 GCA_007258455.2 Sequoia sempervirens
GAGATGCCCTAGATTTCCTTACACTTTTGTCCATATTCTAAGGGAGTGAAATAGGGTAGCAGATTGCTTGGAAAAGTGGGCTTTAGAGCATTTCGATGGCTAGAAGATTGAGAGGTAGGAGCAAATTTCCTAGGAGCTTTGCCATGATTTGGAAAAGGATTATTGTAGAGGATGGAGATGAGATTGGTGAAGGATGATGTTGGTTCTTGCTTTGTCTATATGTTTCTTTTGGGTTTCCAGGAGCTTATGCCCCTTGCTTTGTTGTAATGCTCTTTTCTAAGCTTCAATAAAGTTTTTACCCCTTTTATTAAAAAAAAAGATATTTTTTTTTGTTCAAATAGAATTTTAGGTTTAATATTTTTATTATGTTTATATATTATTTGTAACAATGTTGAGAATCTAAGAATTTTATTATTTATTAATCCAAAAAGAAATTATTACTAAATAATTCCTACAAAATTAAATCATTCATCTATAAAGATTGTATAAAATTATTGGTTTCATTAAAATTAAAAAAATTCTTAAGCTTTTGAGTCTCAACATTGCAACTTTATCTTGCTTAAGAACCATTAATTTTTCTATTTTTTCTAATTAAAAATATAAAAAATATTTAGAAAATTATTATTATTTTTATTATGGAGCTCGCGAGATCCTCTTCTGATCTGCGAGATAAATAGAAAAATTACATATTCCATAACTACTTTAAAGAAATTCATAATTATTCAAATTTACAAAATATTATTCCAACAAGGGCAATGATTATTATTTATTTAGTGGTAGGAAAATATTACATCATGTGAAATGTTTTTTATAAGTCTACATTGATTTTTTAACTTCAGATTATATAGTTGCTTAATAAATGTTATTGTAAAACTAACTTCAGACTAGGGGAGAGTTGGGGGTTATGCTGTAGCCGTTGGAAGAGGTCAAGGCTCTCCTCAGGCATGGGGACAAGCAAGGCAACAATTCACTCCACAACCTTCTATTCCGCCAAGTAAATAGCTTTCTGTTCCACCAGGGAAATTAGAAAAATAAAAAATCTACATCTATATAAACAAACATTCTAATCCACAAAGTTCATTCAACGGGAAAACGATCCTCTCGCCATTTAGATTATTTATTTATTTTTATCTCCACAGCTAAGTCCTGAACATAAGCATGTTTCCTCCCTTTAAATGCAACCATGTCCACCTAAAGTAGACATTCTAGGGATGAAACATGTGATTCTTTACGCTCCAATTACAAAATATCTTTACTCCTTTTCATTATATTGTAAATTTCCACAAAATTAACATTTCATATGGAGCTCACGAGATCCTCTTTTGTTCTGCTAGGTAAATAGAAAAATTACATATTCCATAACTACTTCAAAGAAATTCATAAATATTCAAATCCACAAAAATATTATTCCAACAAGAGCAATGATTATTATTTATTTAGTGGTAGGAAAATATTAATTCATGTGAAATGTTTATCTTTTCAAATTAGAAAAATATTTGGATTATTTAAACTATTGATGTTTTTTTAATATTCTTTTATAAATTAAATTTTCATATCTCAATTCCAAAAATAGCTAAATATTTATGGGCGGGTTTTCTAAAATTAATGATTAAATTTTCGAAGGGTTATTAGTAGCTTTAATAGCCATATGTGTTAAGAACTTAGATAATTATCCTCTGCATGTAAGAATTCCATTAATAATAATATTTATTATTTATCATTTTTTTCAATTTTATTTTTTTTGGGTTCAACCCTTTCAGGTTTAACATTTTTATTATGTTTATATATTATTTGTAACAATGTTGAGAATCTAATAAATTTTCTATTTTTTAATCCAAAAAGAAATTATTACTAAACAATTCCTACAAAATTATATCATTCATCCATAAAGATTGTATAAAATTATTAGTTTCGTTAAAATTAACAAAATACTTAAGCTTTTGAGTCTCAACATTGCAACTTTGTCTTTCCTTTAAAAATATAGCTATGTCTTGCTTAAGAACCATTAATTTTTCTATTTTTTCATTTATACGTAGGAATAGGTAAGCTTATCTTAATCCCACTATTAACAAATTATTTTAGATTTTTTTTAATAATTCTAAGAGATTTTTTTTGGATTGGGAGGATACACATCCCATAAAATTTTCAACTTGTAGAACCTCCTTAATATAGTGCTAAGAATGTAGAAATTTCTAATTATTAAGATATTTTTGTAGCTTATAAAAGATTTTTTTTTAATAGAAACTTAAAAACAATTTTTGTGGTTAGGATAATTTTGCAGGTCTTGTTGTAAGTGAAACAATTCCATATGTTAGCAACTCTTGATGGGAACTAAAAACAAATTTTTCTCCTTTGTACCTTAAATTTTTAAAAAAAATTTAGGGATACTTGTTTACTTGTTGCAGTTCATAAAATAGATTTTTTTTAATAAAATATATAATTTACAAATTAATAAAATGAATTGTTTTAATTAAGATATTTCTTGCAATTAAATTATTATAATACAATTTGTAATTTATATTAAAAAAATAATTACATGTTTTTTTAAACTTATAAAATAGTTTTTTTTTGTTATGATATATTAGCTTACAAAAGGAAGCTCTTTCTTTTAGTGTCCCTTTATTTCTTAAGAATATAATACCAACCTCCCTTAATGTTAGCATTATGGATTTCAGGTTTTAAGAATTTTTTTGAGACCAACCTCTTTTCGTTATGATATTCAAGATTGAGAGTTTTTGAATAAATCAAATGTAAATAAGGGATTTTTATACAAATAAAAATTGTTGTATTTACTAATTGATTAATTATTATTTGATAATAATCTTAAGTTTGATTCTTTTTTTTTTTCAAATTAGAAAAATATTTGGATTATTTAAACTATTGATGTTTTTTAATATTCTTTTATAAATTAAATTTTCATATCTCAATTCCAAAAATAAACAAATGATAAATCTTCCAATAATTACTAAGAAAAGTTAATGATTAAATTTATCTCGAGATTTTCTCTCATAGATTTCAATGATGATCCATAACCTACTAAATATAATATCTATACTTATCTTATGAAAATCTATGTTTTTAATCAAATAATAGTATATGAATTTATCTTTTATGATTTGTTTCAATTAGATAATTTTTTGTTCAAATATAATTTTAGGTTTAATATTTTTATTATGTTTATATATTATTTGTAACAATGTTGAGAATCTATTTTTTTTTTTAATTTATTAATCCTAAAAGAAATTATTACTAAATAATTCCTACAAAATTATATCATTCTACCATAAAGATTGTATCATTTTTATTGGTTTCGTTAAAATTAACAAATTCCTTAAGCTTTTGAGTCTCAACATTCTAACTTCGTCTTTCCTTTAAAAATATAGTTGCCTTGCTTAAGAACCATTAATTTTTCAACATTGCATCATGGGTAAGCTTATAGAACAAACTGTTCAAATATAATGAAGCAATATTATGGTATAATATTTTGGGTTTAATTCTGCATGCAAAATGGTATCAGATTTTCTATGCATTGTGCTTAGCTATGATTTTTAAGTTTTTTATTGGGCTTCCTTTCTTTATTCAATTATTGGGAAAAAGGGATGTCCTTCATGACTCCCATATTTTTGAGATGATAC
Source organism: Sequoia sempervirens (assembly GCA_007258455.2). Classification (NCBI taxonomy): domain Eukaryota; kingdom Viridiplantae; phylum Streptophyta; class Pinopsida; order Cupressales; family Cupressaceae; genus Sequoia; species Sequoia sempervirens. Next base: position 81,950 of record VDFB02191415.1, read on the forward strand.
ATTCAGATATCTAGCTTGTAAATAAAATGTTGATAGTTCATCGTATCTTTTTTCCTCTTAGAATTCATATTAAGGTTTTAACAGGATATTTCAATTTAATAAAGAAAATTAAGGTTCAAATTAGCGTACCTTTCATGTTGTCCAAATACCATGAGTTTGAGCACTTACCTCACATTTATGGATTTAGGGTTTTACTAGGAATTTTATATTAATTATTTTATATTATATTATATTTATATTCTATTATCATATTAGTTATTTGATATATATAATATTCATAAGTTTAGTTAAATATTATTATTATATTAATCTTATATATTTTTATATTATTTATATTATTATATTTAATTTATAATACTAATTATTATATTAATTTATATTATATTATATGAATATTAAATATAATTTATATTCTATTATTACCTTAATGATTTCATATATATAATATTCATAAATTTAATTAAAAATCCAAATAAAAGGTTACTTCCCCATTGTTTAGGCTCTTTGTAAGGATTCTCATGGCTTCAAGGGTAATAAATAAAATAAAAAATTCCAAGTGAAAATGTAATAATAAATAAATTATATTTAATCTAGTGTGGATAGATAGAATACATGTTGGCACACACGCGAAAGGTTGGTAGTGGGACACTTTCTCTGTGTTAATATATGTTTTAACTCACCATTAATATATGTGCAACAACATGTAGAAAGCTATGCAATTGTGGTCCATTGGTAATTTGCAGCTCAATGAACTCCACATGTGAACATGGTAGAATGAGTAGAGCGAATGTACTTTTAACGTGCAGGCACAAATTTTTAACCCCACCCCTAGCTGGCTACGTAATCAGGGTTATGGAGCAATTAACTCATTAATAATGACTTGAATTTACCCTAAAGCTATTCCAATATAAAGCCTCCAATTATGTGGGTGTTTGGTAGTTGCTTTACATTTTGTTTTGTTGGCGGCTAAAGCTTAGTTGAAACAAAGTAAGAATCAATGGAGCGAGGAGGGAATAGAGGGCAAGGCAGAGGAAGTGGGCAAGGAGAGGAGCAACAGAGGAAACCACTGCCTCAGTGTAGTGGTCAAGGAAGAGGCCAAGGAAGGGGTCAAGGAGGTGGGGGAGTCAAACCTGGGCCAAATTATGCTGGAGTCGGTGGGTTTCTACCTGTCTATGTAGACCAAGGGAGAGCTAGGTGTTATGCTGAAGGTCTAAACCAACCTGGACTCGGGTCGAGTTATGTTCTAGTCGTCAGAAGAGGTCAAGGCTCTCCACAAGCATGGGGACAAGGAAGGCAACAATTCACTCCGTAGCCTTCTGTTTCGCTAGGTAAATTAGAAAAATAAAAAGTATACATCTATATACGCAAGCATTCGAATCCACAAAGTTCATGCAACGAGAAAATGATCCTCTCGTTGTTTATATTTTTTATTTTTTAATCTTCGTAGCTAAGTCTTGAACATAAGCGTGTTTCCTCCCTTTAAATGCAATCATGTCCTCCTAAAGCAGATGTTCTAGGGATGGAACACGCGACTCTTTATGCTCCAATTACAAAATCTCTTTATTCCTTTTCATTATATTGTAAATTTCCACAAAATTAAACTTTCATATGGAACTCGCGAGATCCTATTCTATTCTGCCAAGTAAATAGAAAAAGTTACATATTCCATAACTACTTCAAAGAAATTCATAATTATTCAAATTTACAAAAATATTATTCCAACAAGGGCAATGATTATTATTTATTTAATGGTAGGAAAATATTACTTTATGTGAAATAATTCTAAGATAATTTTTTGGATTGGGAGGATACACATCCCATAAATTTTTTAGCTTGTAGAACCCCTTAATATAGTGCTAAGAGTGTATAATTTTCTAATTGTTAAGATATTTCTGTAGCTTATAAAAGATTTTTTTGTAATAGAAACTATTTTTTTTGGGTGGTTAGGATAATTTTGCAGGTCTTTTTGTAAGTGAAACAATCCCATATATTAGCAACTCTTGATGGGAACTGAAAATAGATTTTTCTCCTTTGTACCTTAAATTTTTTAAATTTTTTTAGGGATACTTGTTTACTTTTTGCAACTCATAAAATAGTTTTTTTTAATAAAATATATAATTTACAAATTAATAAAATGAATTTTTTTAATTAAGATATTTCTTGCAGTTAAATTATTATAATACAATTTGTAATTCATAATAAAAAAATTAATTACATGTTTTTTTAAACTTATAAAATAGTTTTTTTTGTTATGATATATTAGCTTATAAAAGGAAGGTATTTCTTTTAGTGTCTCTTTATTTCTTAAGAATATAATACCAACCTCCCTTAATGTTAGCATTATGGATTTCAGGTTTTAAGAATTTTTTTGAGACCAACCTCTTTTTGCTATGATATTCAAGATTGAGAGTTCTTGAATAAATCAAATGTAAATAAGAGTTTTTTATACAAATACAAATTGTTGTATTTACTAATTGATTAATTTTTATTTGATAATAATTCTAAGTTTGATTCATGTTTTTTTTTTCAAATTAGAAAAATATTTAGATTATTTAAACTATTGATGTTTTTTAATATTCTTTTATAAATTAAATTTTCATATCTCAATTCCAAAAATAAACAAATGATAAATCTTCCAATAATTACTAAGAAAAATTAATGATTAAATTTATTGTGAGATTTTCTCACTCATAAATTTCTATGATGATCCATAACCTACTAAATAGAATATCTATAATTACCTTATGAAAATCTATGTTTTTAATCAAATAATAGTATATGAATTTATCTTTTATCATTTGTTTCAATTAGATATTTTTTTTCTTCAAATAGAATTTCGGGTTTAATATTTTTATTATGTTTATATATTATTTGTAACAATGTTGAGAATCTATTTTTTTAATTTATTAATCCAAAAAGAAATTATTAATAATTAATTCCTACAAAATTATATCATTCATCCATAAACATTGTATAAAATTATTGGTTTCATCAAAATTAACAAAATTCTTAAGGTTTTGAGTCACAACATTGCAACTTTGTCTTTCCTTTAAAAATATAGCTTTGTCTTGCTTAAGAACCATTAATTTTTCTATTTTTTCTACTTCAAAACCTAAAAATATTTAGAAAATTATTATTAATTTTATTATGGAGCTCGTGAGATCCTCTTCTGTTCCACAAGGTAAATAGAAAAATTGGCATATTCCATAACTACTTCAAAGAAATTCATAAATATTCAAATTTACAAAAATATTATTTCAACAAGGGCAATGATTATTATTTATTTATTGGTAGGAAAATATTACTTCATGTGAAATATTTTTTATAAGTCTACATAGATTTTTTAACTTCAAATTATATAGTTGCTTAATAAATGTTATTGTAAAACTAACTTCAGACCAGGGGAGAGTTGGGGGTTATGTTACAACCGTCAAAAGAGGTCAAGGCTCTCCTTAGGCATGGGGACAAGCAAGACAACAATTCACTCCGCAACCTTCTATTCCACCATGTAAATAGCCTTTTGTTCTGCTAGGGAAATTAGAAAAATAAAAAATCTACATTATATACATAAGCATTCTAATCCACAAAGTTCATTCAACGGGAAAATGATCCTCTCGCCATTTAGATTGTCTATTTTTTATCTCTGCCGCTAAGTCCTGAACATAAGTGTGTTTCCTCCCTTTAAATGCAACCATGTCCTCCTAAAGTAGACGTTCTAGGGATGGAACACGTGACTCTTTATGCTCCAATTATAAAATCTCTTTATTCATTGTCATTATATTGTAAATTTCCACAAAAATAATGTTTCATATGGAGCTCACAAGATCCTCTTATGTTCCACCAAGTAAATAGAAAAATTACATATTCCATAACTACAAAGAAATTCATAAATATTCAAATCCACAAAAATATTATTCCAACAAGGTCAACGATTATTATTTATTTAGTGGTAGGAAAATATTACCTCATGTGAAATGTTTTTTTTTTCAAATTACAAAAAACTTTGGAAAAAAAAACATTTGGATTATTTAAACTATTGATTTTTTTTAATAATATTTTATAAATTAAATTTTCATATCTCAATTCCAAAAATAAACAAATGATAAATCGTCCAATAATTACTAAGAAAAAATAATGATTAAATTTATCTTGAGATTTTCTCACTCATAGATTTCAATGATGATCCATAACCTACTAAATATAATATCTATAATTACGTTACACAAATCTATGTTTTTAATCAAATAATAGTATATGAATTTATCTTTTATCATTTGTTTCAAGTAGATTTTTTTTTTTCAAATAGAATTATAGGTTTAATATTTTTATTATGTTTATATATTATTTGTAACAATATTGAGAATTTAAAAATAATTTTATTTATTAATCCAAAAAGAAATTATTACTAAATAATTCCTACAAAATTATATCATTCATCCATAAAGATTGTATAAAATTATTGGTTTCGTGAAAATTAAGAAAATCCTTAAGTTTTTGAGTCTCAACATTGCAACTTTTTCTTTCCTTTAAAAATTTAGCTATGTCTTGCTTAAGAACCATTAATTTTTTCTATTTTTTCTACTTAAAAAACTAAAAAATATTTAGAAAATTATTAATAATTTTAGTATGGAGGTTGCGAGATCCTCTTTTGTTCTATGAGGTAAATAGAAAAATTACATATTCCATAACTACTTCAAAGAAATTCATAAATATTCAAAATTACAAAAATATTATTCCAACAAAGGCAATGATTATTATTTATTTAGTGGTAGGAAAATATTACTTCATGTGAAATGTTTTTTATAAGTCTAAATTGATGTTTTAACTTCAGATTATATAGTTTCTTAATAAATGTTATTTTAAAACTATCTTCAAACCAAGGGAGAGCTGGGGTTATCTTGCAGCCGTTGGAAGAGGTCAAGGCTCTCATTAGGCATGGGGACAAGCAAGGCAGTAATTCACTCTGTAGCTTCCTATTCTGCTAGGTAAATAGCTTTCTGTTCTCCCAAGGAAATTAGAAAAATAAAAAATCTACATCTATATACACAAGCATTCTAATCCACAAAGTTTATTGAATGGGAAAACAATCCTCTTGCCGTTTAGATTTATTTTATTTTATTTTATCTCTGCAGCTAAGTCCTGAACATAAGCGTGTTTCCTCCCTTTAAATGTGACCATGTCCTCCTAAAGTAGACATTCTAGGGATGAAACACATGACTCTTTATGCTCTAATTTAAAAAAAAAATTATTCCTTTTCATTATATTGTAAATTGCCACAAAATTGATATAGAAAACGTGGAGAGATATCAATTGTAGGAATTCAAAATGACAATAGTATTAATATTGTGTGTTTTAATAGGATGAAATAGGATAGTTGAGGTGCATCCCTGGTCTTCTCTAGTTGCGGGGTGCCCGTGGCCTATGAGGATCAATCTACATGCTCCGATTACTCTCTGCATGCTTCCTTCTCTTTGCGAATTGGCTAAGGGAAGATTTCTGCTGTCAGCGGAGTGCCCTTTTACCTGTTTGCATTTTTCATTGCCTTGGCTTTGATCGGTGGTGTTTTATGGTGGGGTTTGGTGTGGGGTTACTTCTTAAAGTCCTCTATTGTGTGTGAGCCCAGCTGGAATAACAACATTTTCCTAATTTTGGGGTGCTTTAGAGTTTTTTGTGAGGATTTGGGATTCAAAACGGTGGGCCCTGGTGTGGGGCTGAGGTTTGATTGTGGTGTTTTGGAGTGGGTCTCATGGCCCTGCAGGATGGTTTGGAAGAAATGAAGGGAGATGATATGCTGACGGGAGATGGGGATGGGACTTTCATTCCTGCTTCTTCTGGCATGGGGCTAACGAAGATCAATGGCTTTAAAGTGCAAAAGGTAAATGGTTGTCTAGAAAGGGCCCAAGCGCGTCCAGTGGTGGTAATTCAGAAGGAAGCGGTGGTAGATGACTTAGAATACTTCAGCAAGCATGTTCTAATCTGCAAGTTTTTGGGAATGAGAGTCTCCTTACCCTTCCTCGACCCTTGGATTCAGAAAACTTGGAATCCGGAGGGAGATTTCGAGATCTTGCTCGCTGCAAACAATTTTTTCTTGGTGGAATTGTCATGCATATCAGATAGGAATAGGGCTTTTAAGGGCGGCTCGTACTTCTATAAGTAGATCAGTTTGTTCATTAAACCATGGCATGCGGGCTTCATTTCTGCAGAGGAGTTGCCGACCAAAGTACTGGTGTGGGTGCGTCTTCCACTATTACCGCTTGAATGCTGGAGGAGTGATATTCTTCAGTCTATTGCAATGGCATTGGGGAAGCCGATCGGTCCTTCTCAGCAAACTCTGGAAAAGAGGATTTTTTCTTATGCCCGTGTTTGTGTGGAGATTGACTTAAGCCAACCCTTACCCGACTCAATAGATTTGACAGTGGGATCAAGTTCATGGACACAGCCGCTTGATTATGAGACTTTTCCATTTCGATGTCGCCTATGCCGTGAATATGGACATCTTCAGAGAAAGTTTCCGCGTGCTTCTAAAGAAGGTAAATCAAGAACCGAGATGGCCACAACATCTTTAGGTTCTGAAAAGGGTTCCGGACCCAGGCAAGAGGTGATCCCGGATAAAGATGGTTTTGTGCCTGTTAGACCATGAAATAAAGGCTATGGGCACAAGAGGTCCTTTGAAGACCATCAAGGAGAAGGGGGATTTAACAAGTTTGATGCACTGAATGACCTAGTTCACGAGGAAGGGGTATTTCCTGACTTGCATGTCAAGGTTGCTCCTGCTTCTTTTCCTAATCCTGAGCCTGAGACTCTAAGGCCTTTGGCTACTAGACCAATGGAGACCTCAAGGGCTGTAAAGGAATCTTCTGCTTCTCCCCCTGAAGATGGGCTTGGAGACCCTTGTATGGTGGTTGGTTCTTCTATGGCTCCAGTTGATGTTAGTGCTTGCTTTGCTGGCGATTCGGGTACTGGAGGCTCTAGCAAGAATAAAGCTCCTACTAGTTCCCATATTCTGGGTGTGCATCAAAAACCCTTGAAAAAGGGTGCCCCTGATAAGCCCCAGAAGGTGGGTAGCAAGAAGGATTAGGAGAAAGTCAAATTGGCTAGTGAGACATTAGTTGAATCTGGGTTGGTGAGGACTTTGGAATGCCACTTCTTTCAACCTACACGATGATTGTGCTCTCATGGAATGTGAGGGGTATGAATATCATCCCTAGACAAAAGGCTATTCGGGACCTGATTTGTGCTCATTCTCTGGATTTGGTTTTTCTCCAGGAAACGAAGTTATCTGTTGAAGGCATGATGCAGAGTGCTTCTAAGATTTGGAGTAGAGGTTTATGTCAGTGTGTTGGGGTGCAGGGGAGCTCTGGAGGCCTCGCTTGCTTCTGGGATCCGCGACGAATCTCTCCTATGTGGTGGTTCTCGAGTAGGTTTTCCATCTCTCTTGTTGCATCAAGTCTGGAGACAGGGGAGAGAGTCTTTCTATCCAATATTTATGCTCCAATGAATGTTCCTGGTAAGCTTCTTTTGTGGTCTCATATAAATTTTTTGTGATCTTTGGACCCCTTTCTTCCCTGGATTATGGTAGGTGATTTCAATGCAATTGCTTCTCTTGAGGAGAAAAGGGGGGATGCCTCGTCTGGATACCTCGTCTGATCTTCTTAGGGAGAATTTGGCCCATTTTAGACTTGTGGATGTCAAACCTCTAAATGGCATTTTTACTTGGAATAATAGAAGGATTGGGGATGAAGCCATTTCTGAAAGACTTGACAGGTTTCTTGTGTCCAGTTTTTGGGTTGGCAACAATTGGATGACAAGTTCTGAGATCTTAGATTGGCGGGGATCAAATCATTGGCTGATCAAATTCTCTGCCCGACTGGCTAGGGGATCTAAGAAATAGAATTTTAAATTTCAGCTTATGTGGCTTAGAGAGGAGGGGCTTTTTGACTTAGTTGCTAAATGGTGGGCTGAAGGTCGACCAACTTTTGGTATGGCTATGTACACTTTTATGAAGAGGCTTCAATTCGTGAAGTATAAACTAAGGCAATGGAATAAGTATCAGTTTGGCAACGTGTTTCAACAAAAAAGGGTCACCCAGGATCACTTGAATTCTATAACCAGGCAAATTAGACAGCACGCGCTTGATGCAGTCTTGAGCAGGCTAGAAGATGGTGCGACCAAGGATCTTGAGGAATGGGAGCTCCGGGAGGAAATTTTTTGGAAACAAAAGGCTCGTATTGACTGGCTACAGGAAGGGGACAAGAATACCTCTTTCTTCCATAACTCTGTGAAGGCTAGAAGACAGGGAAATATTATCTCTTCTCTTTGCTCTCCTGAGGGTTCTATTCTCTCTTCCTCTTTGGAGATTTCTAATGAGGCTGTCCGCTTCTTCTCAACCCTCTTTTCTGATGATACCCCACCTGCCAATGAGGAGGTGGGTTCTATATTGGCTTGCATTCCCCCACTTGTTACTATGGAGATGAATACCTCTCTTCTTCAACCTATTTCTTTGAAGGAGTTAGAGGATGTGGTATTCCAGCTAAAAAAGGGGAAGGCCCCTAGTCCAGATGGGTTTCCTGCTGAATTCTTTCAGGAGTTTTGAGATGTGATCAACCTTGACTTGTTGGAGGTTGTGCAAGAGTCCCTAAGGAATAAGCAAATGTTGAGAGCCATGAATGCCACGTTCCTTACTCTCATTCGTCCAATTGCCTTGTGTAATGTGGTGTATAAAATCATTATGAAACTTATTGCTGAGCGTCTGAAGCCTTGTTTAGATAAGTTAATCTCAGAGGAAAAAGGGGGTTTTGTAGCTGGCAGATAGATTTTGGATGGAGTGGTCATTGCGGCGGAGACTATTCATTCCATGGCCTCCTTAAGGGAAAAAACTATGTTCATCAAGTTGGACATGGCAAAAGCTTATGACAGGGTCAAATGGAGTTTTCTTGTTAAAATTCTTGGAGCTTTTGGGTTCAGTAGTGAGTGGATTGATTGGGTCATGAGTTGTGTGACAATGCCCTCCTTTTCAGTCATTATAAATGGAGAGTCCTCTGAGCTATTTGGTGCCTCGCGTGGTCTCAGACAGGGGGATCCATTATCTCCATATCTGTTCATTTTGATGGCCGAGGGTTTGGGGAGGTTCATTAAGTCCCAGGTTGTTGCTGGGCTCATTCAAGGTTGGAAATGGAATAATTCCCTTTCTTCTCAAACCCATCTTCAGTTTGTTGATGATTTTTCCTTGATGGGTGTTGCTAAGGTGGCTGAAGCGGTTGCTCTCCGGTAAGCTTTGGATTGCTACCTGGCTGCCTCTAGACAAAGCATTAATGAAAGGAAATCATGCATTTATTTCTTTAATACCCCCAGGCTTGTACAACATCATATTGCTAGGATCTTAAGGTTTTAGGTGGGACAACTTCCCTTTACTTATTTGGATATCCCCTTGGATGTGTGCCCACCTCCCAGGTAGTTTTGGTAGGAGGTGATTGATAAATTGTGAAATCTAGTCAGTCATTGGACCTATCGCTAGTTATCTACAGCTGGCAGAATCACTTTGCTAAAGTCTGTTGTGCAGGCTCTACCAATTTACAGATGTTTTGTGATGACAACACCCTGCAGTTTCATCAAGGATTTCGAGGGGTTGTGTAGGCAATTTCTTTGGTTGGGCAACCTCCTCTCAAGGAAGTGGAGCTTACTCAAGTGGGAAGTTGTTTGTCAGCCGAAACAGGATGGTGGGCTGGGTTTACGTAGAGCAGACTGGAATGGGCAAGCTCTAGCTGCTAAGTTATATTGGAGGTGGTGTTTGCACCAACATCAAACATGGGCTAAGATCCTTACTTTTAAGTATCTTGGGGAGGTGGATGGCGCTGAGGTCCCTCGCTTTAGCCTTATGGGGACTGGCTCTATGATCTGGGAAACTCTTAAGAGGGGAGCCCCATTGGTCAAACAAGGGTTGTTTTGGATTTGCAATAGATGCTCTGATGCTCTTTTTTGGAAAGACTCCTGGGATGGTTTTCCGTCCATCCTCTCTTCACATCCTCACTTGGAGGATTTAAGTTAGGTTTTTGTTCAGGCTGGGTGGAGCAGAGTGATGGACTTCAAGGCCCCTCAAGGGGTGGGACAGACTTTTGTTTATCAGTGGAAGGATATGCAGGAGTGGCCCATGGGTGGTTCTATGGAGGATAGGAGGGAGTTGTCCTCTATCTTAGCTAATCGAGTGTGCAACTCTCTTCCAGAGAGGGATGTGCTGGCTTGGAGTCCGGATACTAAAGGGAAGTACTCTATGGCTTCAGGGTATCGTGTTTTGGGAAGACATGCTTTGGGAAATGCTGAGGTCCCCTGGTGGAAAAACATTTGGAATAATTTCTCTTGGCCTAAATGCAATTTTTTCTCTTGGCTAGTGATGTATGGTAGGTGTTTGACCTAGGACAACCTCTGCAAGAGGGGTTTTTAAGGCCCCTCATTATGTGTTCTTTGTCGCAAGGACACTGAAACTGTCTCCCATCTCTTCTTTCAATGCCCCTTTGCTAGGAATATTTGGCATTTTTAGTGGGTGGCATGGAATATTCAATGCAGACATCCTTCTTCCCTTGGTGAGCTTTGGAAAAATATTGGACATATTCCAGCAAAGACTCCCTTTTTGCACACTGTTTGGTCTATTGGCCCCAGTTTAACTATTTGGCAGATTTGGTTGGAGCACAATCGAAGGATTTTTCTAGACAGGAAGCTTCTGGTGGGCCAAGTTTGGGCTCGTATTCTTGGGGTGCTATAGGAAAATTTGTATGCAAAATGTGATTTGTTGGTTCTGGTGGACCCTGGGGACTCTAGGGTTATCCATAATTTGGGGATTTCTGTTGGTAGTACTGGGAGGCTCAAGGTTGGGCGAGGCAGATGCTCCAGAGGGAAGGTTTTCAGGGGAGGACATTGGATGCTTCCCCCCACTGGGGTCTTGAAAATCAACACTGATGGGTCTGCAAGGGGAAATCCTGGGCACGTTGGTGTTGGTGGTGTGGGAAGAGACAGCTCTGGGGTGGTTGTTTTCTTTTTCTTGAAGTATATGGGGCAACACTCTAATAACCTCATGGAGGCCTTAGCAATTCTCTTAGCTTTGAGAAAGGCTTATGCTCTTGGCTGGAAACAAATTATTTGTGAATCTGAATCTCAGGTAGTGATTGACTTGATTAATAACCGACATCTTGATGATGTTAACTGGCAACTTGCTGTGGTGGTTAAACAAATCACCCTTTTTGGAGATTTACTTGATTCTATCACCATCTCCCATATCCCTCGGGAATGGAATAAGGTGGCTAACGGGTTGGCTAAATGGGCATCTGCGAAGAATGAGACTTGGTTGGTGGATGACTAGAATAATTTACCGAGGGACATGGCCCAGGATTTGGAGGGTTGGGTTACTGAGGATGTGAAATGTTGCATTATCAATTCTTAATCTCTTGTTTGTAGTTTCTTAGCCCTTTCGGGTCTTCTTCTGCTCTTTGCTTTGTACTTTTCCTTTTGATTAATAAATTTTTTTACCCCCTTTTAAAAAAAAAAAAAAATTACCACAAAATTAACGTTTCATATGGATCTCACGAGATCCTCTTCTATTCCACCAGGTAAATAGAAAAATTACATATTCAATAACTACTTCAAAGAAATTCATAAATATTCAAATAAAAAAAAATATTATTCCAACAAGGGCAATTATTATTATTTATTTAGTGGTAGGAAAATATTACATCATGTGAATGTTTTTTTTTTTCAAATTAGAAAAATATTTGAATTATTTAAACTATTGATATTTTTTTAATATTCTTTTATAAATTAAATTTTTATATCTCAATTCCAAAAATAAACAAATTATGTGATTGATAAATCTTCCAATAATTACTAAGAAAAATTAATGATTAAATTTATTGTGAGATTTTCTTACTCATAGATTTCAATGATGATCCATAACCTACTAAATAGAATATCTATAATTACCTTATGAAAATCTATGTTTTTAATCAAATAATAGTATATGAATTTATATTTTATTATTTGTTTCAATTAGATATTTTTTTTGTTGAAATAGAATTTCAGGTTTAATATTTTTATTTTGTCCAAATAAAAGGTTACTTCCCCATTGTTTAGGCTCTTTGTATGAATTCTCATGGCTTGAAGGGTAAAAAATAAAATAAAAAATTCCAAGTGAAAATGTAATAATAAATAAATTATATTTAATCCAGTGTGGATAGATAGAATGCATGTTGGCACACGTGCATAAGGTTGGTCATAGGACACTTTCTCTATGTTAATATATGTTTTAACTCACCATTAATATATGTGCAACAATGTGTAAAAAGCTATGCAGTTGTGGTCCATTGGTAATTTGTAGCTCAATGAACTCCACGTGTGAACATGGTAGAATGAGTAGAGCGAACGTACTTTTAACGTGTGGGCACAAATTTTTAACCCTGCCCCTGGGTGGCTACATAATCAGGGTTATGGAGCAATTAACTCATTAATAATGAATTGAATTTACCCTAAAGCTATTCCAATATAAAGCCTCAAATTATGTAAGTGTTTGGTAGTTGCTTTACATTTTGTTTTGTTGGCAGCTAAAGCTTAGTTGAAACAAAGTAAGAATCAATGGAGCGAGGAGGGAATAGAGGGCAAGGCAGAGGAAGTGGGAAAGGAGAGGAGCAACAGAGGCAACTGTTGCCTCAGGGTAGTGGTCAAGGAAGAGGGCAAGGAAGGGGTCAAGTAGCTGGGGGAGTCAAACCTGAGCCAAATTATGCTGGAGTTGGTGGGTTTCTACCTGTCTATGTAGACCAAGGGAGAGCTGGGGATTATGCTGAAGGTCTAAGCCAACTTGGACCCGGGTCGAGTTATGTTGCAGCTGTTAGAAGAGGTCAAGGCTCTCCACAGGCATGGGGATGAGGAAGGCAACAATTCACTCCACAGCCTTCTATTCCACCAAGTAAATAGGCTTTTGTTTCACTAGGGAAATTCAAAAAATAAAAAATATACATCTATATACGCAAACATTCGAAACGACAAAGTTTATGCAATGGGAAAATGATCCTGTTGCTGTTTAGATTTTTTTTAATCTCCGTAGCTAAGTCCTCAACATAAGCATGTTTCCTCCCTTTAAATGCAACATGTCCTCCTAAAGAAGACATTCCAGAGATGGAACATGTGACTCTTTATGCTCCAATTACAATATTTCTTTATTCCTTTCATTATATTGTAAATTTCCACAAAATTAACATTTCATATGGAGCTCGTGAGATCCTCTTCTGTTCTGCCAGGTAAATAGAAAAATTACATATTCTATAACTACTTCAAATAAATTCATAAATATTCAAATTTACAAAAATATTATTCCAACAAGGGCAATGATTCTTATTTATTTAATGGTAGGAAAATATTGCTTCATGTGAAATAATTCTAAGATATTTTTTTTGGATTGGGAGGATACACATCCCATAAAATTTTTATTTTGTAGAACCCCCTTAATATAGTGCTAAGAGTGTAGAATTTTCTAATTGTTAAGATATTTTTGCAGCTTCTAAAACATTTTTTTTAATAGAAATTGATATTTTTGGGTGGTTAGGATAATTTTGCAGGTTGTAATGCCCCGTCTTATAACCTAAGGAATGTTGCAATTGTCTATAAAAGTGAAATAATTTTTTTTTAGAGTGTTAAGGTTAACTTAATTAGTTGCATACATTCTCTAAGTTACGCGATGTTACACTACTTGAGATTCCATAGACAACTTTAGTATATAGCATTGCACATATTTAATTAACATAAACTTTAAAAGTAAACATTGCACAACATTTGAATTCCATTCATAATAGTTTAAAGTACAAATATGATTCTTACATTGCATTTGAAATAATATTACAATACTCATTGATCTGATGAGGTAGATCAATAATAGTTACAATTACATTTTACAAATGTTCACCTCATAAACAATTGAGAGATGTTTCAAATACAAGATTTCTAATGATACAATAAAGAAAGTACATATATATCCAAGTACGAGCTCTCCATCCATGAAGCTCTCATTGCCATAATCATAAACTGGGGTCCCAACGGAGTAAGGTGCACGTTCCACCCAACCATGTGGTACCCGTAGGTCCACCCCCATGCTAGGAGATAGTAATATGGTTACCTAGACATTACCTATTCACCCTAGACACAAGTACATAACTAACTGATGGTTACATTGCTTCCAGAATTAAGACAATCAAATGTGCTAAATACACAAGGTAAACTATTATTTTAGGTGGAGTGTCATCACAATGTTGCAAAGGTTACCCTGGTGTTTCTTCCTAGGTTCTAACCTCCAACTTGGGTTACCCTGGTAACCTCTTACGAAACCCAACCCCATTTGCAAACTATTGCGAAATCGAATATTTGTTAAAGTAACTAGATATCGATTTGCCATTCCAGGCCTTCTCATCTTATACTCAAGACTGAACTAGCTGTAGAGTCTATAAGCGAGGCATAATAATCTTATTAAATATTTTAATCTAACTACTATATTGTTTAATTTTCACTGTCTTACTAACTCTTTGTAAGTTAACCTGACACCACTTTGTGTGTCGGCCCTCACACAGAGCCACTTGCCTAAACATAACAAAGGAATTCTAAGTTTCCTTGACTAAGGTAGACAAGGTGTACAAACATACAACATATAATTCTACACTTTTCATAATGAACATCAAGTCTATGTTCATAATATCAGGTGTCTAAACACCATACAAAAATCATATACACAACCTTAGCCAACAAAAGAATTCAACTTAAACAATCACAACCCCCACATTATACAATTTTTCTGGAAGACTTGTTCATCTAAGACTTTCCCAAATTTCCCAATAAAGAAACACGATTTGTAGCAAATTGAAAAAAAATAGTCTACATTAGGATTTACTAAATCCAGTCATGCAATAATTTGAAGTGCCAAAATTATTCATCTAAGATTTAATTCATCTTCCATGCAATAAGAAAATCAAATCTATAATTTTCCCAATTTCATAACCATACATTATAATGAAATCTATATAAACTCCAGAATAACAGTCTATTCTAAACACAAATAACTTAATCATAATAAATTAATTATTAAAATATCTACATTTAGATATTTAATAAATTATTTCTTTTAAATATTTCATTAAAAAAAATGATAACACTTAAAAATTTTCTTAACATTAAATAAATATATAATTATAAATATTATATATATATATTTTATATATAATATATATTATATTATTAATATACATTATATATAGCATATATATATAATAATTATAAAATATATAATTATTAATGTCAATAATTACAACTTAAAATTACAAATTAAAATTACAAATTAAAAACCGCATGGAAATTTAAACTAAATGTTAGGGCTTTAAGCCCTAACCTCATGCAACCTGCGCCATGGGTAGGGCTGCCTTTGCAGCCTGCCCCATAGGGCTCGATCGCTGCGGCTGAGTTGAGCGCTGCCACGAGGGCAGCATTGGGCTTGGCCCTCACCACCGTCCCCCTATGGGGTCGGCCGCGGGAGCCCCGCCTGAGTGCTTCGGCTCTCTCTCCATTTCAATTTATATTTTCTAAAATAAATTTATATTGAATAAAATGACGGACGGCGAAATTTCATAATCTTTTTTTAAATAAATTTCTCAAATTCGCCTGTATGGCGACAACTATGAATTTTCAAAAGGAAATCCTCACAATCCAATTTATATATGAAGTATATATATGTATATATATATATATACATACAAATTCATAGGGTTTTCTAATGGAGAAATAAAGAAATTTCTACAGGTTTTTTTTTTTTTTTAATATGGGGAAAAAGAGAAATTTCTTCAGGGTTTTCTTTTGGAATAAATTTTCAACAGGGTTTCAATGGGGAAATTATAAAATTTCTATAGGGTTTTACTATTTTCCTTAGCTTCAGAAATCTGTCTAGTGAAGAATAGCTTTTCCTGTAGCTTCCAAAACCTTTCCTGTAGCTTCCAAAACCTCTCCTGAACACAAATTCCCAAATATACCAAAATCTCAACCAGAGAACTTCTAGAAATATACAACAGTACACAAAAGCAAAAACAATTTTTTTTTTTAAATAGAGCACTAATTCATTTCCCGTGAAGAAAAAAGTAATCCTTTGTATTTCCTCAAATCCTAGATAACCTCCGAGAAAATCCTCCACCCAAAAAGGCAATTAATTTAACTGACACACATGTTGAGAAGAAACAAATATCTTTCAACAACCTCACGACAATCATTCATTTCTTCCTTATCAAAATTTAAATGCCTTACTTAAAAATAATTTGAAATTTCAATTTTCAAAATATAAATTTATTTAACAATTAAAAATGTCATTTCCAAAATAACAATTAATTTCAAATTTAAACCTATTCACATAGTAAAGGTAACTTTTATTTTAATTAATTAATTTATTTAATTAAATCATTTTAATCACAGTGATCAAATTACTTAACTAAACAAACTAATTAATTAATTAAATTAAAATGTAAAACTTATTTTTAACATTAAAAATTAATTTAGATCAACAATAAATTAAAGAATAACAAACTATCATAAAATTGACAAAATTTTCCTTTCAAGCAATTGATCCAATCAGGGACAAACAAGACCACCAAAGACTCCAAACTAAAATTGACGATGTACTGTGACTGGGTTAAAGACTAGACTAGTGTAATGCCTAAATTTTTACACTAAAAATACAATTAAAGACAAACACAAATTTCAAATTTTGACTGTAAACACTAGCATAATTCCCAAAGATAACTTCCTATACATGCACTTCATGAAAGCATAACAAACATTTGACTGGAATAAATTATAAGGACTCACCCATCTACATAATTGTTAAGGAAATCAAGGTTAAGTTTCAAATGGAGATATGGAATCCACATCACTAAGGTAGGTTTGATTAGTCCTACTAACAAATCAATAATCACAAACTTAATTCAAGCCACAAGATATGCAAATACAATATATATATATCAATAGTAATAGTGACAGAACAAACCTAGGGGCCAGACCTAATTCCTCGGGGGCTCGTCTCTGACGGCCTTGCCTACATATATAATTCGCAGAGGAACCGTAGTTTGACAACTAGGCTTCAACCATCTCCCACATGGTTGGATAAAAATGAACAAAATCGCCAAGTTACAAGGATGGTTTTACAATAACATACACCCTCAAGGTTTAATTCATCTCTAGTCTACCAACCATTCAATTAATACATGCTATGGACTATAATGGTTCAAATTCGGGGATCCTTCATATGATAGGAAGAAATTACTTAGAATGATAAGATGAGGAGAATACCACCATAACCCCATTATTGTCAACAAATCCATACTTGATTTGCAAAATGGATCCACATGATTCCAATCCACATCTTCTCTTAGTTTGTCTATCTAATCACCTAATTAACGACTTTAAAAGTGCTATTATTTTTAATATTACACAAATAATTTAAATGGTTATATTATGAAGAACAATAAGGCATATCCCCTTAGCATAATTTTCTCACTAAAAAGATAATGATACTTGGTACCAACTATCACGATAGTTTTCCGTCAATTAACCACCATTTCCTCTTTTATTTTCTATCCAAACCATCTCATAACCCACCTATGTACTCAACTAGCCAATGGCTTAAAAAGTGCTACTATTGATAATATTTAACAAATAATTAATAGACTCGTATAACAATGGTAATGGCATTTCCAATTCATCTGAGTTCACAACTAAATTGAAATCATACACTTAATTATAGTCTTGAACTAGTGACACATAACAACTTATCAAGATAGTTGAGTAACAATGTTAATTATGCCTTTCTTGACTAGAATTCACTTCACCTTCTACTGAAATGATAACTTAATAGCTAAAAATTCAATAGGATAGATATAACCCCAAATTGAATGAAATAATAATTACTCGTTTGGTTCAAGTTTGGTCAATTAATACGCAATATGAATGTATTTTAGACCTTAGAAGATTTAGAAGAAAAAAATAAATAAAAATACAAAGTTGACTCAATGAATTCCTAGTTCTTAATGTCACTATTTTGATATCCTCAATTCAGTATTGTCTACTACGTTTAACATTTATACTATGATAACTTGACAAAAAAAAAACACAATCAACAATTCTCTCTTTTTTTTAATTTTTATTTTTGATTAAAGTTATGAAGATTAGTAATGAATTTAACCATGCTCATCTAGGGTCTTATATTGTACACATCGCCTACATCCTCAAACAATGTCATGCACACATACTAGATAGGAGAAATAAACAAATAATAATGTACTAACTTAGTTAATAGAAAACCTTAAGATTGATTTATGATCATTATTTAACTTGATAACCCTACCTTTTTAACCCACCTTGATGGTAACGTTGAAAACCACATTTAACATTTTGTCTTGCAATTCCATTCTTAGTGAATAGAATAGTTAAAAATTTATTTGATTATTAGTTTCCTTATTTGTTTATTTATCTTTAATTGTTTACTTGTCTGAAATGAGATAATTAATATATATACATATTAAACAAAAAAAATAGATTTCTTTTAAAAACAATAAATATTAAAGAATAGAAAATTCACATAAATATATATTAACTCTTTTGTATACATGGTATTATTTTCCTTTAAAGAAAAGGAAAGAGGGATGAATAAAGGAGAATCCTTTTTTTAAAAAGATTGCCTAGTAGTTCTAATTTCTATCCTTAATAAGGTGGTCACTTTTTTCTAATTTATTAGAACCTCTTCCTTTTTAAAAGTATGGGGATGTATTCCCCTCCTCATCTTTCAGCACAATAAAAATGTATTTTAAAATCCCACTCACTTTTAAAAACTCATTTATAAGGAACATGAAGGCCTCATCAATGCTGACGTGTAGCCTGTCTTGGTTTTAGCTCTACAAATTTATGCAAGCTAAAGAAGGTAATATGAGTGATACAATATGATGAAGGTAAAGGAAAGAGGACATTACTTACCGTAAGAGGTGAAATGGGAACACCAACGCATCATTTGGAGCTATTTTAAAGAAACGGTTCGAAGGCCTCTTAAGTCAAAAGATGATGTTTTACTTCGGGCTCACTACAGTATCTAAAACAAACTATTGTACAGGCAGAGCAGATTGATAAGGAATAGCCATTTTCCTTAAAAAAAGTCAATGCTAATCATGAAATTTGTAATAATGCCCAGTGAAAGTAGTATTAATATATTCATTAGAATGTTTAAATACAAAAGGAATGATTTAATGGAGGATCGACTGTGAGAAAGAAATAGAATTATCGATTTCACTTGTAATGATATTTAAAAGAGAAAATATCTCTTGACAGGATATAATGATTGAATATACTCATTTCCCATTATTTGAATATCAGGTCGTACACTGAAGACTTTAAGATAACATTATCAATGTATAAGAATTTAAGATTTCATAACTCTAAAGTATAATCCCATGCCCCGTATTCAAACTGACCAAACTTCATATCTCAGACAAAACCATGCTTAAACCATGCTTGCAGAGGTATGACAAATGTAGTTCAGTTCAACCATAGATAAAACCAACGAATGAATGGCTTCATTTACAGACAACAGGTGGATTATTTTAAAATGAGATCAGACACAACAGAAGTGATTCGAATATGCACAATGAAAAAACAAAGAGGATCTAACGCTAGGTATTACAACAACATTATATATATTGAATAGCCACAGATAAAATCACAGAACAAATGCCATCGTTTACTAGATAATAATAGAGCTGTATTAAAATGAAATAAAATGCAACAAAGTGATCTGGGCACGTCCAGATGTCCATAAACAATTCATTGAAAATGCGTCAAGTAGCTTACCTTTAAGATTATGCATAAATCAAATCACACTGGATCAGAATCTACACCTTTGCTAGCATCTTCTTCCTGCACCAAAAATGGGAGCTTTGCAACCTGGTATGGACATCGATCAAGCATATAAGCTAGGAAGAAATTTTGTAAGGAGTTGTAGTTACAATTGCTCTGGTAGATATGCATGCAAATGTGGATGCATAGACAAGTCACATGATCTATTTGACATCATGCCTCAAGAATGCGATCTCAGGTACAACATTCTACCTTCTTGTGCATGAAATCACTTGATCATGCTACTTAGACTTCATGAGCTGATCAATCTTCTTGGTTGCCACACAAAAATAGTGGGGTACAGTTCAAAATAATGGGAGTCCATTGTTGGCTGCAAATAAGAAGAAATGCTCGTGGAATCCTAGGCTCTGCATTCAGGCATCCCAAAACCATCGAATGGAAGCTCCCTCCATGTCTAGACCCTCCCTATCCATAGTTCTCCTCACCTCCCCCTGAACTCCATGATTTGCCTTTTTTTTTATTATCACATCTGCCTCCTTCACCCGCGCGAATCCATAGCTAACCCTGTTGCATCATAGATGAGGATCTAGTGTTTTGTAAAATGAGTCTCCTCCTACCCACAAGCTACCCAACCATGGTGATGATGTAGGAAACCAAAATGAGTGGTGTTAGTTGCCAGTCGTAATCAAAGCTAGTATCCTACTTTACTTCATATCAGTGTGGGCATTAAACACTCCTCGAATACCTAGACTTAATTATATGTTGTTGTATTAGTCACCAAATTCGAATCCTAGATTACATATCTACTATGCTTACTGTGCCACTCGTCCCCATCACATCATGCATTGCTATCCCATTTATCTATTGTAAGTGCTCAACACCTCACTTCCTTAATGCGATGGTAGGGAACTATATATTTGTTTTTTCATTCCCAAGTCCAATGTAATAAAGGCCCTCATAAGAGACACTCACGCAACCCATTCCCATGACATCGATCGCTCAACTACTGCACTTTAGACTTGACTGGGTAGGATGCGACACATTATTTTTATGATTTTTATATTATTATGGTGTAAGGACTAACATTACCTGGAGCAATAAGTGAGACTAATATAAGCATACGACTTTAAATCAATTTAATGTTCTATAAGTGAAAATAGGATGAATACTAATTTTGAATATACCTTTTACTTCCATAAATGTGTAAAATAAGTTTGATATGGATAGCATGATAAATTAGTATTGTATATAAGTGCCTAATCAAGAATATATTATAAGATGCTAGTATTCAATTTCCAATAAATTTTGAAGGATTGAAAATTTTGTAAACATTGTCTTCAATTTGATTTCAAGTATTATGTTTCTATGTTTTCGTTTTGGTGTCATGAATATAAAACTAGAATGTTTGAGCCATGTTATAACTCTTTAAGAATGACTCTGAACACACCTTTAGCGCATAAAAATGTTCTCTAATATGTTTTCAAAGATAACTTAATGTATTTTATGTGTAAATAGAAATGTTCTAATATGAAGAAAGTTTGATGATTTATAAAATTTAAATAAATGGTATGAGAGAAAGCAATATACCAAGTATATCTAAAACAAGACAATTTCAAACTTTATGATGGCTATAGTGGCAAAATAATATGTAATTTAAAATTGTGAAGCACACACTGTGGGATTTGAGTCCTAAGTAGAATTGGAAAATAAGAATTTTATTCCCAAAATGTGATTACTAATCAGCGTATAGCACACATAGTGAACAACCTTACTTCTACTAGAATAAAATTCTAGTGAAGATGGATAAAATATTTTATTCCACCTTTACAATGATTTCCTTAACCCCCACAAGGGCCTCTTCAATTTACCACCTAGATTATCTTTACTTTTTATATTAAACTCTTTATATTGACTCATACAAATATATTTTCCTAAACCACTATGCAAGATTATTTTCTTAACATCCTTATATATGATCCTTAGCCATATAGGGTATATGTCATAACATATATTTAACTTCTATCTGAAATATACTATTCACATATACTTTGATTTCAGTGAAGGTATTTCTAAAGTCGAATTTATCCACTTAAGTCAATTGATAATATGGCCATTGGAAGTTTTAATATTTCCTATAATTATTTATGACCTAGGAATGATTTTACATTATAAGCATTATCACCTGGTTTGGAATTAAAATCCTCGTATTTAATATAATGCCAAACACCCAAACATGAAAGATCCCTAGACATATTATTGAAAATCGATCGAGTGCCCTTACAATAGTGTTATGGAGGGTGGGGCCTCACAACTAGTACATGAAAAACAATAAGGATATATATATAGACATGTATATATGTGTAGATATATAGGTAGCTGCGAATCGTGGAGGGAAAGCCTCTATGAAGGTGCAAGTGTGTGTAGTGGTAATGGTTGTGGTACATACATACATACACACACACATATGTATATATATTGAGAGGAACCAACAAAGATTCAATGAGGAACAAAAGTAAAAGTATACTCATTTCTCAACAAACTATATGTGTGTATATATGTAGATTTTTGTATGTATATATGCATATATATACATGTATATATGTATATATGGTATAAGCAAGGCGGCGTATATATATATATATATATATATATATATATATATATATATATATATATATACATATATATATATACATATATATGTATATATACATATAATATATAGAGATGTATATATGTACATATAATATATGTACATATGTATATGGAAACCATGAATAGTGCGCTTTCAATGAATTGTTCTATGTGGGGATGTATTAGAAAGTTAAACTAATAAAAATCCCATACCAAAAATTTGTAGTGGAAGCTAAGTAAAAGACAAACTTGGGGAGTTTTCCGTAACAAAACATAATTGAAAAATTGAACAATATGGGCTTCCAATAGAATCTTTTTTTCTTTTTTTTTCCTGCGGTTCCCCAGGCTTAATTTGTATGTTTTCTACGCGGGTTTTCCTTTTATTTGGCTAACTTCGAAACTAATATTGTTTCATTGTATGGATTATTGTCCAAAGACTATATACGTTATTTTGGGGTGGGTGGTGGCTGATTGCTGGCTATATTGTTTAATTTATGGCTTCCAATTTGTGTGAATGGTTGCAAAATAGTTAATTTGGTATCTTTTTGGTGAATCTTGATATCAACATTTTTTCTATTTTGTGAGTTCTAGTATGTGGGTGACTGATAGCAATATTGTTTCATTTAGGGTTTCATTTATATGCACATTAGTGCCTACATTAAGTACAATACAAAGAAAGACCTATCTTTCATCTCACACTTTATATACAACTAGATAAACAACAACTATCATCACAAGTATGGCAAGAACACACAAACCATACAATAAATAATCTTGATACTAGCCAACATTCAAGAGACCAAACATCCACACAACATTTTCCCTTAGTTGACTAGCTGAGGAGGCTCTGAATTCAAAGCTTTTGTTGCCTATAATAATTCCTTGTTTTAGACTATGTAATATATTATAGCCAACAAAAGGTTTGAATTCCTAGCCTTCTCATTCCAGAAAATCATGGAAAATTTAGTTTGGATGTTTGTTCTCTTTATAATTTTGGTCAAATCAGTTGCATATCGAGGCAAAAAATATGGTACACACATCTATTTAGATATAGTAGGAATTCCAACCAATATTTTTTTAGAGGGAAGGCCATTCGCTACCTTTTCCTCACTTGGTGGGAAGCTCAAAAACCAAAAAGGTTCATAAGGATTCCAACCAAAGTACAGACAATAAAACCAGCGGCTAACAATATAGAGGACAAAGTTCAACATAGACTGTATAACAATGCTTGCTTCATTGCATTGCAACCATAATGACGAAACAAAAACCATAAATCAAACAATATTGGTTTCAAAGATAAAAAGCCATGGAAAAAAATAAAAATTCTAGTACATCTTCCCACTTTCTTCAAACAAACCTCTTCTTTCCAACTTTCCTGGAAGGAAATGGGAAAAATATTATCATAGGCGACACTTTTCTTTTGCATTTCTAACCATCCACCCATGAAAAAAAGACATAATAACCTCCACCCACCTTCATAGAGCTACACAAAGCTTAATCTAGCTTGGACCCTCACAAAAGCTCACCCTCATCGCTCATGGCTCTCATATGAAGTATAGCAATAGTACACCACCAAACAATTCCTTATTGAAAATTTCCCAGACATTTTTTTTGTTTCCCAAGGCACTTAACAACCACTGTTATTATGACCATCCCCAACACATGCAAAGCATACAAGAATTCATGTTGATGTGAACTAGTGTTTAATTTTTGTAGCCTTCTCTATCCATGCAACCTAACAAATGCCAATTCTATTCTAGTAACCACAACAAATTTCTTTTCCCAAAACAAACTGTGAGGGAAGTCTCGAAATGGGGGAGGTCAGGAAAAATTTAAGCAAAGTTGGACAAATAAATAGCTATATATATGTTATACACACACACACATATATATATATATATAATACATAGATATATATATATATATATATATATATATATATATATATATATATATATATATATATATGTATATATATATATATACGATACATCTATATGTATACACATTAA
Organism: Sequoia sempervirens; assembly: GCA_007258455.2. Taxonomy (NCBI): domain Eukaryota; kingdom Viridiplantae; phylum Streptophyta; class Pinopsida; order Cupressales; family Cupressaceae; genus Sequoia; species Sequoia sempervirens. Next base: position 106,498 of record VDFB02191415.1, read on the forward strand.
GTTGTGTTAGAGACCACCCTCCTTTCTTTGCACAATAAAAGGTTTCAAGAGACAGTTCATAACTATGATTTTCGAAGACTTCTAAGTGGTAATATTGCAATGTATCAAAATAATAATGTTTGTAGTTCAAGGTTGTTGATGTCCAATTTAGCCATATTGTCTTATTCCGGCTTCCATTTCACCATCTATGGTTGCAAATACAACAAAATAGTCAATATTTTGATTATATATATACATATACATATATATTGTTGTGGTATGGTAGATCATCATGGAAAAATAGGCCCCAATGGCAAAAAATTTAAAAAAATCAGAGTTAGGAATCTTGACATAAAAATTTGAATAAGTTATCTATATTATTTCAAAAATATGTAAGAATAGAATCTGTAGCAAATTGAATGTAGTTTATAAACTACTAGGTTTGTTTAAAAAGATACAGTGGTACTTAAATTTCAGGCCAAAAAAAATAGAAGTAGGTGTTTGTCTGACCACCCTAACCACAATAAAATGATAATATTTTTTAATAATATTTTATATATAAGTAGAGAACTAATGCCCTGATGTGATGCATAATTTTTCGTAATTTTTTTTCAAGTAAATAATTAATTATTATTTTTTTATTACAAATTTTTACAAAATATAAAAAATCCTGTGTCTGACCACCTTAACTTGGTCAAAACTTCATGAAATTGATTTTTCTTTTTTGAATCCTATAGTATGCGAAGCATAGAATGTGACATATGTTTTGGATTCAAAAAAAATGATACCATTTGAAAGCTATAGATGTTTTTCAATCAGCTTATCAATTAAGACTTTAGTGATAATTTGAATAGAAAATGAATAATAACTACTTATTAAATTCAAAGTAAAGGATAATTTATATCGGTGGAAAGCTGAAAATCTCTTTTAAAAACCCATTTCGTTTCATCAATTTTAGGTAAAAAAATAGTCGTTAGCCACATACCCATCATATTGCCCCTTTTTTGGTCCATCATGATCCTGCACATACCCTACATATATATACACATCTATATATATATATATATGTTGGAATGAAATAGTTAATGTTTTACATGTTACAATGTTATAAGGTATATTGTTAGCTTTTTGATAAGGTTGTGTTGGAAAAAAATTATATAGTTTGTTGACACCAATATTTTTTTATTTATTGTTTACCTTTTGGAGGGGTGTTCTTTGTGTGGGTTTGTTACTATTAATAAAAACATTGTTTCATTTAAATACAGAGTAACAAACCAATGGAGGAATATAACCCAAGCCACCCAACAAGAATCAACAAAATCTACACCATCTTAAAAATTTAATTATGTTACAAACATGAGCAAAAAAATGGTATCCATTAAATAATAGGATCCCACCAAAAAATAGAATCCATTAAAAGAAGCCCACAAAAAAAACAACACTAGCAAAAGTTGCAGAACTTTAACAATTTCATTTCATTCCAAACATAGCCACAAAATGCAACTTGCATAGAGAAACCCACAAAGATTCACAACAACATAGCAAACCAAAAATATACCCCTTTCTCAACAAAACATTATGGAAATATGAAACAATATAGCATTCCCAACAACACCTTCTTGGGTATTAACAGTAGCAAACCAATTAAAAAATAGAGTTCTTGCTAAATAGAAGCATTTTATAATTTGAAACAATACATATATTATACGTGATGCAGGAGCATCCAGTGGTGTGAGGGAAATATTGCATCACCCAAAAATATGTTTTCCATTTATGTTCCTATTGTTTGTAGTTGTTTTTCCATTTCTGGATACCCTTTTCGTCGAATAAGAGTTTCCAACTTTTAGAACTGCTTTTATTCTTTTTCTACTCAACTACTATTCTTAGCAAGTGTGAATTTGAAGGCATGGGAAGACAAAAATTTATGGGAAGGTTCAGGATGGAAAAATAAGCACTTTGGCGAAAGAATCAGGTCAAGATCATTCACGGTTTGAAAGTTATTCGAGTTCCAGTTTCTATTTTTTGCCCTAAAAAACCTTCCGAGTCCATTTTGAGGCACTAAACGGTTCCATATGGGCCCTAAAATTTGCAAAAATGCCAAAGTAATCAGCCTTAAGCTTACTTTTTGGAACATCGCCTTTTCGAGAGCTTTCTGAAAAGGTATTATTATTGAAGATCCAATGATCGGATTAAAAGTTATGGCTTCCGGAAGTTGGTGCATATTTTAGAAATGTGTAAATTTTCGAATGTGGATTTAATTTGAATTTCAAATTGTAATTTTTGGCACCAAACTGTCAAAACTCATAACACGAAGGTTATTTTTGGCTCCAAACTAAAAAGGGGCTATTTATGGGCTAATTTCTGATTTTTGGGTAACTTTTTGGGGAAAACAATTCGCATGCTGCAAAAGGGGATCTGGGAAATTTTCTGTAAGTCTATAATTTACATGTCCCACAGAGCTCGAGGATTTGTGATCCTTTGCATGTATGAGTTCCATATTTTTGAATATTCTCTCTTTTGGAGTATTATTTTGTGTCTCGGGTTTTCTCCCTCGTCAATACGTGTATATATATGTAAATGTGTGTGTGTGTATATATATATATGTATGTGTGTATGTATATATGTATGTATGTATATGCATTGTTTCAAATTATAATATGCTTCTATTCAACAAGAACTCTATTTTGCAATTGGTTTGCTACTGGTAATCCCCGAGACGGTGTTGTTGGGAATGTTATATTGTTTCATATTTCCATAAGGTTTTGTTGAGAAAGGGTAATATTTTTGGTTTGATATGTTGCTATTAATCTTTGTTATAAGTGTATATATATGAATATGCATATGGATATACACACACACACACATATAGTAGTTGTGAGCAATGAGAGAAAGCTTTTGTAAAGTTGCAAGTCCAATCATTGGCTATCGAATTTCTTTGAAACTAGTTGTAGGCTATTTTTGTAGTTTTTTGAATGAAAGTGGAAGAGGTGTAGCTAATGGCAGTGGGGTAGTGGTGACGGAATAGGTGCAAACTTAGAAAATCATTCCTTGAGCATCTCTAAAATAGTAAATTTTATCTTCCAAAGGGTATTGTTGATTGTTGTAAAGCACAAAGAAACTACACAACAACAAATTAAGCCAAAAAAACAACCCAAGCTAGCCATCAACAATTGACAATTGTGGGTTTTGGCATGTGGGTGACTATTGGCTATATTGTTCCATTTGTGGCTTTGGTTCTATGTGAATGGTTGTAAAATAGTTAATCTAGTGTGTTTTTGGTGAATCTTGAAATTAAGATTTCTTATGGTTTGTGGGTTTTGGCATGTGTGTGACTATTGGAAATATTGTTTTACTTATGGATTCTGTTTTGTGTGAATGGCTGCAAAATAGTTAATCTACTATGTTTTTGGTGTATTTTCGCATCTGGGTTACCATTGAGACCAATATTCATTCAAATTCCTATTGGAAATATTTTTTATTTATGTCTTCTATTTTGTGTGAATGGTTGCAAAATAGTTAATCTACTACCTTTTTGGTGTATTTTTCGCATCTAGGTTACCATTGAAACAATATTGATTCATTTAGGGTTTGTGTTATCTTGGTGAAGGTTTTGAGTTTGTCTGTTATTGGGAGCATTTTGTGTTTTGTGGGATTTGCATGTGATCCACTATTGGGAGTTGTGCTTGTTGGAGTAAAACTAACACTAAGAGGGGGGGGGGGGTGAATCAATGTTAATGATCAAATTAAATTTTTAATTCTTTAAATGATAATTAGATCGTGAATGAACTTATGCTGAAAATATGAAATGAACAAATAATGAACAAACATATTTAAAAGATTGACAACAGAGTTTGTCTTGAGTAGAAACCCTCCTAGGGAATAAAACCACTCGAATTTGGCCTCATTGGCCTTATCTAAAAAATATTCTTTATACATAGCCTCACTAGTTGATTTGTCTCACTGACAATGGTGCTATCTCACTAATAGTATTATAATGTTGCTATCTCAGTGATAGTCTTGTGAGAATGTAAAAACATCAAGCAATTTAAATATAGAGTTGATCTTTGCTTCACTAATCACATACTCTATTTTGTCATGACTTTACAATCAGAGTTACAATGCTCCAAATGGGTATGTGTAGGATCCTCATGGAAAAAATAGGTCCTTAAGTGGCAAAAAATTTAGAAAAATCAGTGTTAGTCAACTTGACATAAAAAATTGAATAAGTTATATATATTATTTCAAAATTATGTAAGAATAGAATATATAGAAAATTGAATGTAGTTTCTAAACTACTAGGTTTATTTCCGAAAATAAATAAAATCTATTTATGAAAATTTGAAAAAAATTCTATGTAATAGTACTAAATTCTCAGGAAAAAATTAGAAGTGGGTATACATGCAACCCCAACCATAATAAAATGATAATATTTTATATATAAGTAGAGGACTCATGTCCGGATGATGCATATTTTTTGTAATTTTTTCTAAGTAAATAATAATTATGCTTTTTATTACAACTTTAAAAAATATAAAACACATATGTCCCGACTCACCTTAATCTCATTAATAAAACTTCATGAAATTTAATTTTCTTTTTTTAATCCCCTATAGTGTATGTGAAGTAGTTATATCGTGACAGTTAATATTTTGGATTCAAAAAATGTGAAGCATAATTTATATTGGTGGAAAGTTGAGAATCTCCTCTAAAAACCTTTTTCATTTCATCAATTTTGGGTAAAAAAAGGTCATCAGCCACATACCCTACAAATACCCATAATATTGCCACTTTTTGTCCCATCATGATCCTGCACATACCCAGATTAAAAACCTATATATATATATAATATTTTCTGAAAGATATAACATGTGTTTATCAAAACCTCTCATCATCCTCAATAATGAGCATTGCAAAAAAAATTATATGATCTCTATTTTGAAGCAAATAAATTATTTAAGAAAATGTATGAGCAACTTACATTAGAAATCATATCTGAAACTTCCCTTTCCAGTTACAAAATCACATCCTTTAATGCAAGTATTCAACTATAATTCCTTAGTAAACAAACTTTCTTAACTGCCACATAATTTGTAGAGCCAAAAAACCATAAACAATGAGAGGGTTTTTTAATCAAAGGAAAACATATGATATTTTACAAGAGAAATACCCTTATCACAAAAAACCTGAAGTGAGGTTTTTAAAGAAAGAAACATTTTGGAAAATACAAACCCTTAATCCTCAAAAACATGCTTGACCAAGAATTGGTTGTTTTTACTCTTTTTAATAACAAAAAGAACATGTATTAGCAGACCCAACACAAGAGTAATCAAAAACAATTTCTCTTGTTTTACTTCTTTAAACAAACTTGACATAACAACCTTTAAAACACTACCAGGAAACCTGTGAAGTATTGAAGAAAACAAAATATTACCTAGACCCAAGTTTCCAAACAAACAACCAAATCATTAACAACCGATCTATCTCCAAAGCCACAAAACCCCTTATACAAGAAAACATCCACAATTTTAGAGCAAAAAGTTCATTTGTTACAATAGTCTGAACAAGAGATTAGTGCACAACATCATTAATAAAAGCATAAAAAAATGCTTTATTTTGTTTAAGATGCTTAATAAATAAGAAAACATGTATTGAAACATAGCACCTGATATACCAACTGCCATGATCATGCTCGAGTCCAATATGACACATTTCCTTCCAAAATTGTCATGCCATGCCAAGAATGTTAATGCCCTAACTATTTTAGACCAAGCCTGAGCTCGAGAGAGCTCTTTTAACAAAAATAATAATGAAGTAGGCTTGGGCTCTTTCTAATTTTTTTCTCAAAGACGCTTGTAAGAAAATTTTGAAACAAGCTTTCCTTTTTACCAGTGCCATGATTAGGGTAATCAACCCTAACAAAATGGATCAAACATTGATGATGCATATCCAAGTCTTCAAAGACTTTAAATCCATCATAATGAAATTTCACATCCGAGAATTATGGTTGGAAAGAATTCCAATTCAAAAAACAAATAATTACCATCGACAATACAAAGATTCTTTTAATCTTTGACTTTAAAAAACTTTATCATTCCCTCGTTTTATTATTTTATTTTTGAGTAATGTCAATTTTCCACCTTTTTCAAAGAACTCCTCACAATAATTCAAGGATTTTTTTAAACAATGATATGTTGACTTAAAAATACAATGTTTCAATTCCTTTTGAATAATTCTTAGCATATAGTGTTTACCACTGCATCTAACTAATATGAAAATAAATGTTCAAATGGATTTTAGTATGTCAAATTGACCATAGGCCAAGTTGTGAAGCATACCAACCACTAAAATATGTAAAATGTAGGTGATAATACCAAGATAGACCAGGATGGATATATAAACTCATGCAAGGAGAATAGAACTGAAATATCACCATGTGCACAATCAAATACCTCAACCTTTGTGTTATGACATTAATGCCTAATAATACTAAGGGACAACAAACTCCCCCTTTGGTATTGATGTCAAACACAAAGGTTAATCAATTACATCATAGCTATAATATACCTATTTTGAACATGATGACTACATGAAGTACATATCAATCATGTCACATATCAAAGAAACCATAAGATACAACTGAAAACTAGATAAACAAATGATATCATAAACACTACATATAGGATAAACCAATCATATCATCATAAACACTGCATATCACTACGAAAAGCAATAGATCATTGCCAAAAAAAATGCACAACACCATAAATACTGCATAATATTTGAATACTACATAGAGCAAGCCCCAAAATTCTCTCCCTTTTGACACAATGCCAAAAAATAGAGGAAAAAAACCACACATGAAATATGCTCATAATACCAAATAGACACTGACGGATAAAAGAATATGCATGAAATTCTCCCCATGACTCCATCTACTGAAGTTAGCATGGAAGAGAACTAATAGAGACAAAACCAAGATTGTCTCTGAGAGTTTCAAACTGAGCTTTATGAAGGGGTTTTGTAAATATATTAGCTACCTGATCATTGGATGCCACAAAATCTAGTATAACTTCACTTTCCAACACCTTTTCATGCAAAAAATGATACCTTATATCAAAATTCTTTGTTCTAGAATGTTGCATAGGATTTTTAGAGATATTGATAGTATTTGTATTATCACATAAAATGTGAATAGGTCTAGCAACATCAACCTATATGTCCTTCAAGGTTCGAACTATCCAAAGCACCTGAGTACAATAGGTAGCAGTTGCTATATATTCTACCTCAACAGTTGACAAGGATACTGAATCCTACTTCTTTCTATGCCAGGCTACTAATCTGCCTCCAAGATAGAATGCACCCCCTAAAGTACTTTTCTTATCATCAATATTTCCAGCCTAGCCAGCATCAATGTAAGAAACCAATGTGAAATCACCATTTTTAGGGTACCACAAACCAAAATCTTGTGTGCTAGCAACATACCTCAAAATTGTTTTTACTGAATTCAAATGTAGCAACTTAGGTACAGACTAAAACTGTGAAACAAAGCATACAACTTGCATAATATTAGGCCTTGTGGAAATTAGATATAAGAGACTAGAAATCATGGATCTATACATGGTATGATCCACATCAGCCTAATCAACTCGCTTTGAGAGTTTGCAACTGGTTTCCATAGGAGTCCCAACTCATTTACACTCAATCATCTGAATTTTATTCAACATTTCTTTAGCATATTTTGTTTGTGAGATAAATATCCCTTTATCATGTTGACCAACTTGAAGACCCAAAAATAAAGAGATTTCACCAATCATTGACATTTCAAATTTAGATTTCATGATTGCTAAAAATTTAGAGCACAAAGCATCATTATTACTACCAAATATAATATCATCAACATAAACAACAACTATAATACTATCATCTTTTACTTTGAAGTATAAATTGTTGTCTACAACACCTTTTGAGAAGCCTTGGTCATGTAGATAGTTGTCCAATTTTGAATACCATGCTCTAGGAGCTTGTCTCAGACCATAGAGGGCCTTTTTCAGCCTATATACATAACATTTTTTACATCCAACAACAAAGCCTTCAGGCTGTTCCATATAAACTTCTTTTGTCAAGTCACCATTGAAAAAGGCAGTTTTAACATCCATTTGAAATACTTTAAAACCTTTATACATGGAGTAATCCAAAAAAAATCTAATTGCCTCTAACCTAGCCATAGGAGTGAAAGTTTCATCAAAGTCCAATCCTTCAACTTGAGAATAACCTTTACAAACTAATCTAGCTTTATTTATGACTATATTCCCTTGTTCATCCATCTTATTCCTA
>VDFB02191416.1:0-20017 GCA_007258455.2 Sequoia sempervirens
TTTTAGGTTTTTTTCAAAATTCAATCTCATCCATCCATTCAAAATTGTGTTTTTTTATAAAATGTCAATTTTGATCATAATTTAGGGACCACTCTTTGATTATTATAGGCATTATAGTGATTTATCATTTAATCATTTTTAGTCATTTATCATTTTTCATAGACATAATTCTACTTAAAACCTTCAAAACTTGCATAGGACAATGTCATAGTCAAATTGCTTACACACTCAATCTGAGGGCATCAATCATGCGCTGCAAATTAGAAGGTGCTATGGAGGTGAATAAAGGAAGCTTCAACGAGAAATTTGGTATAATCATTCTTGTTTAGTTTTCATTGTGCTTTATAGTTCTCTAGGTTTATTATTTATGCTATTCATTTGATAACCTTAATCCAGAAATTTACCCTCAGTTACAAAGACCTCATGACAACTTACTTGCAAGTTTTGTAATCTCTCTTTCAATATTTTAACCCTCTCTTTTATCTCATCTGTTTGAGGCACTATGAACTTGAACTTAACCATTTCTTCATTGCATTTTTTTTGGACCTTCTTTATTGTATCGAGAGGGTTTGCTGAATAAGTGATGTCATCATCACAAAATATTGACTGCACCTCACTATGGATGCTCTCCTCTACGGCTAGTGCCTTTCCCCGATTAGTCAATTGCAACAAGAATATTAAAAACATTATCAAAATTAACCCAAAAAAATTATGAAAAAAGCATAATAATAAAAAATTTTGCTCGTATCTGTATACGCATAAAAATGGTCATGTCTATAATCCTGGCAATTAATTAAATATTTATTATTTAATTAATTTCTTCTAAAGTCCTCTACATATGATTAAATTTAATTAATTTAATTATATTGTTCATTCATCTTATTTCTCTTCCATAATTAAATAAATTTATTTTATTTAATTATTTTCATATCGGGCCCATCTCTCAATCTCAATTAAATAAATACATCTCTCATTTCATTTTAAACTAATTATCATTGTTTGAATTTAAATTAAATCTCTCGATTTAATTAAGCTTCTTAACATTTCTTCTATTTTAATTTTTCTCTAATTAATTAAATGTTTCATTTCACTTCATAAAGTGATTTAACTAAATAAATCTTATTTAATTAAAATATCTTATGTTTTCCAAATCAAAATTAGGTATTTTAACCTAATTGTGTAATCTATCAGAGTTTTTCTATTTTTTATTAGTGCAGTGCAGTATAGTGGAACAGCCTTTTAGACAAAGAAAGATTTAAAATCTAATAAATAATTAATTGTTAGGTAATCACTATTTATTTCAGGATAAATCAACTTCTTACCTCAAATATTTTATTTAATTAAGAAAAGTTGAGTGCCCTCCACAAATAAATAATTGATTTTTTTAATTAATTATTTATTAGATTTTAAATCCTTTCTTTATTCTTTAAAGAAAGATAATTTCTGCATCTTCACTAACTCCTCTTTCATAATAAAATAGAAAAATCTGGTTTTAGGTTTCTTCTATTTTCTCCTTCAATTTCATCTTTCTTCAACCGTTCGATCTGTCATGAATTATCACAGCCATTGATCATATCAGCCAATCAGAAGTTTTTGAAAATTCTATAAATACAACCTCTCACAATTCATTTAGGAGGTTGATTCTTAGGTATCCTCACTCTGTCAAAATCATTCTGGAATCTTCCATCTTTCATCCACATTGTTATGCTACAGAATTTGAGCAACCAACATTCTTCCAACATTCAACCTTCAAAATCTTGCATCCTTGTGCAGGTGGAGAAGAGCCATGGAGATCAATCAACACTAGTTTGAAAATCGGTTTGCATGTTATTTGTTTACTATTTTTTTATTTTTATTCTAGTTTGTACTTCATGGTGCTTGATAGGATTTAATTTGTTTATTTTCTTCAAAGCAATTTAAACTCTTTTATTTTATTTACCTATCTACAAACTTATCATTGTGCTTGGTGTGTGTGTTCATGCATTTACATGTGAAATATTGTGTTTGATAGTGCCCAAGTCAAATTTCCAATAAACTCTTGCCACATCATCCAAATCATCCAATCTTGTCATTCCATATCATATCCTAATCATCATCATCTTTTTAATCCAATCAACATCATTTTACACCATGAAAACATGGGAAGATATGGCACAAGAGCTTGTCCACATGCTTCAGGATGCTAAAACAAGTCAAGCACTTTTACCCCAACGATTCATTCAAAGCGCCCATAACATTATCCAAGAACTTCAAGCAAACAATTCACCTCAAATCCAATACCTCGTAATTCAAGCCCAATACCTCATAGCCACATGTCAAATCCAACAACCTCAACATCATCCCCTATCCATTCATTATCAACCAATTCCACCTCAACCTAATGTGTCATCCCTTTCCACCTCATACCAATCTAATCAATCCACTTCTTTGAATGACAATTCCACATCAACCTATCAATCCACATCACGAAAAACAACATCAGCCAAATTCAATACTCTTGAATTTTTTGGGAAGCCCAAATCTAAGCCATCAAATAAAATTGACCAATCTAATCCATCTACTTCTTTGCATTTCAATGCCACATCAACACATCCATCAATATCACAACAAGAACATAGGAGCCCAAGTCCACCTTTGCAACAAAATCAAGAGCCTTTAAGTCTTAATGCAACCATTGACAAGGGGAATACTAATCTAGATCATGCACCCTTACAGTCATCCAATCAAAACCAAAACCCTAAGCCAACACCTTCCACCCCTACACCTCCAAAGGATGTGACCCAAGGGCTACAAGCAAGGAATCAAACATCACCATGTCCTCCAACACATATACTTGAACAAACAAAAGAGTCCTCAAACGTCATGCCAAGTCCTTCAAGTCAACCATGTCATCCACAACCCCTTGAGTCAATTCAAGAGTCTCATGTCATAAGTTCAAGTCACCCTCTTTCATGCTCCTATGTTGTTGACCATCAAGAACATGCCAAGTCTCTCCATGAGAAATCCCCTTCCACTTCCATTCAAGAAACCCAAGAGTTATATCAAGAGTCTACTCTCAAGCATGTGGAAACATCAATCCCTAGTCCTAATCAAGATCAAATCATTTTCATCCAACCTATCCATAATCTATATCATTTTTATGATCAAGATGATATTCATAATGATGAAGAGCCTATCCATGAGCAACTTGATCCTATACACATCCATGAGAAAGATATTCCAAATTCACCTCCACCTAGTCATATCCATGATCTATCAGCATCCACTTCCCTTGATGAGACACATGCCTCCCAAGCCAACATAGAAGATCAAACAAATACCTTGGATCTAAGTGAACACAATGCTAATCAAGATCCTAATGATCCTCCATCACCCACTATCAACCCCATTGCAAGTCCTCCATCATATCCTAGTGGTCTTTCCACCCTCATTCATGAATGTTCCTCCTTAGAACAACAAAAACCATTATCTTCCACCCCATCACCATCCATTATCCCCTAATCTCATTATCCATTCACACACTCCATTCCCACCATTAAAATTCCTAGAACCTTCCCTGTTCAGATCATTTCCCTCCATCCGTCCCTCTCTGCAACCTTGGCCTTCTTTCTCCGTCCATTCCATTTTCCTTCCACATCCATCCGCCACCTACTTTCGTATCCCCTAAAACATATGTTTCCATTCCCCCTCCATCATCCTATAAATGTCAAAAGTATGTGACCATACACCTGCCACCATCAACTTTTCCACCATTGCTTCCAACTCTTAATATCCCTCCATCAAATCTGCCACCATTGCTTCCAACTCCTAATATCCCTCAATCCACTCTACCACCATTGCTTCCAACTCCTAATATCCCTCCATCTAATCTACCTCCACTTCTCCCAACACCTAATATCCCCATTATCCAATCCCCTTATCCCTCCATCCATAAATACCCTAACATTCCTAATCATGACCAACAAATGCACACAGTGTATAAACATGAAGCTTCCACCCATTCCACCATACCCATGGGATTCAAAAGCAGGAATTTCAATGCCTCTACCTATAAAGTCAAAAATCCTAAGGGTTCTCATGCCTTAGGACATCAATACAAAAATTCAAATCAAAATACATCCAAAAAGGTATATAAGCCCATACCTCCAAAAGTAAAGACCAAAACTAAAATGGTTTGGGTACCTAAGAAAAAAGAAATTAAGTTAAATGAGGCATCCACATCACAAAAATCCCAACCCTCCACTTCCATCCCACATTCTCATTCCATTCAAAAGTCTCAAATTCCTAAAACCCACAAGAAAAATAAAAATCATAAAAATACTAAGTCTATGTGGGTACCTAAATCACTTCACCCTCCACCTCTTAAGCAAACATCTTCATTGCTTCCTACACCCCATCCACATCAAAAGCTTCAACGTTTATCACAGTGTGTGCAACCATTGGTCATGGTTCCCTTCCATTTCACAACAATTCCACATACCTCCATCCCCCCATCCTTCAACTACTATCCTACATATCTTCCCAACCACCTTCCTATGGTCCATGCTTTTGTATAAACCTTGCATCCATCCTTTTGCACAAGTCCTCTTCAATCCACATCATCATCCACTATTCCCCATCCATTCTTGCATAAGCCTTTCATAATCCGCCATCTACCTAATCCATCCCTTACCAACATCTGAGCATAGGCATAGTCCGTACAATGACATCCATGCAAATTAGAGTTTGTCACCTTTCCATAGGAACTAAGACACTTGATTCCTCCTATCCATATTTCACCTTCATCCTATCCAAAAGTTCAATTTAAAAGAAAAATAAATAAAATGAAATAAAATGGAAATGACTAGTAAAGAGAAATCCCGCCCGTCCAATGGGTAGAAACCTGGTAAGCGAGCATGGATAAGTCACCATGATGAAAACCCTAGCAAATAGGCATCATCGTGGGGTTGATCTTCTATGTCACTTACACTTGGGGGCATAATGTCTTATCTATCCAACCTATCATTTTCATGTCATATCATTTCCATCCTACCTACCATCTTTAGCCATCACACATACCTATTATATTGAGTCCATTCATCCACCCTTCTTCTTTTGATCTTATGAAGATATAGGGGAAAAATATTGAAACATGTTTTGGATATCTTTTGATATACCTCATCCTTCCAAACAAACCTATTATTATCCTATTTCCATAAGCTTTGTCATGAAAATCCTAAGTCTTGTACCTAGAATGGGGCATGTTATTCCTATGCAACATAGTCTTTGGAAATCACATCCTTTTTCTCTTATGATGCATACATCCATTTCATTCACTATGACTTATCCTTTCCATCCATCCATATATCATGAACCTTTTATCCCTTATCCCATCACCCACCTTTTCATCCATCAATCCCATCACCCTTGCACCTAGACTTGGTTTTCCCCTTGTCATTGGTATCTAGCACAAAGGCTACTCAAATTTTCATCATTTGACACCTCCAAATATTCTCAAAACTCCAAAAAAATCAAAACATCTCAAAAGTCCAAAAAAATCAAAACATCTCAAAACTCCAAAAAAATAAAAACATGTCAAAACTCCAAAAAAATCAAAACATCTCAAAACTTCAAAAAAATTAAAACATCTCAAAACTTAAAAAAATCAAAACATTTCAAAACTCCAAAAATCGGAAAAGTCCACGGAAAGAAATACAAAAAATCCCGGAAAAATCCTAAAAAAATACAAAAAATCAAATATCCAACAACCAATCCTCTCAATCACAATCATTCCAATCAAATCAATTCTTCCATTCAATCAATCGATTATCTAATCAAATCACTTCAACCTAAATCATTCCAATCACATCAATTCTTCTATTCAATTCATCACATCCTATCATCCAATCGATCATCATATCATTACAAACAGTTTCTTCAAATCAATCAAATCATCTTCAATCATTCCGAGCAATAATCCAAATGCAAGTCAATATTTAATCCATACCAATCAAGTCAATCAATATTGTCAAATCATCCAATCACATCCTTTGGTCTTGACCCTAATCTTGTCGTAAACCAAATCAACCAACCAACCAATCAATTATCATCATCCTTGTGTTGCTCTAGGGATATATCGCTTCCCAACAATGACAACACTATCAACATCATCAATCAATCAATCAATCAACGGTTTATAGCTTGACAGGGGCAATGTCTTGTTTGTTTTTGTATCATTTATGCATGCTTGCTTGTGTGTGTTATCATTTTATCTTGCATTTTTATCAAATCCATATCATTCCAGCTAATATTCATATCTTGTGTGTGTTGGAATATCTTTTGCATTATCCTTTGCATCCTAAAGATCACATAATACCTTTTGTGCATTAGGACTTTAATGCTCTAAGTTTACTTCCTCATACATCTAGACAAGGTTGTATTACGCTGGGGCACAAGACACATCGTCACCTTGGTCCTTATACCTTGGTGCATAATGTCTAGTGCTATACCAAACATCATGGTTGCTCACTTTCATTGCAGCATAGTGCATCCTTTCATCTCCTTCATCCACATTCTCTCTTGCATCATTCAACTTATCCCTCCTTTATCATTTCATTTCATTTCGAGAGAATACCTGTGTTTGTCCAACCCACCTATTCTCTCGAGGGGGCATCATCGACATCAAAAATCAAAAAACATATCAGGGGCAAAAATTTTTATTTTCTTTGAAGTAATATGTTTCACACATCACTTCAAAGAGGGGCAAAATGTATACGCATAAAAATGGTCATGTCTATAATCCTGGCAATTAATTAAATATTTATTATTTAATTAATTTTTCTAAAGTCCTCTACATATGATTAAATTTAATTAATTTAATTATATTGTTCATTCATCTTATTCTTCTTCCTTAATTAAATAAATTTATTTTATTTAATTATTTTCATCGTCCACTTAATTAATTAAATAAATACATTCTATTTATTTAAATTATTATCATTGTTTGAATTTAAATTAAATCTTTTCGATTTAATTAAGTTTAAATATTTCCCCTTTCTTCTATTTTAATTCTTCTTCTAATTAATTAAATGTTTCATTTAATTAATTTCATAAAAGTGATTTAATTAAATAAATCTTATTTAATTAAAAATATCTTATGTTTTCTTTCCAAATCAAAATTAGGTATTTTAACCTAATTGTGCAATCTTCTCATATCATAATTAAATATTTTATTTAATTATGAGATATTCTGCTTTTTTCAATAAAACATGATTAAAGCTCTTTTCTTATCACCAACTTTCTTCTGCTTTTAAAATCTTAATTAAATGTTTTATTTAATTAAGAAAAGTTGAGTGTCCTCCACAAATAAATAATTGATTTTTTTAATTAATTATTTATTAGATTTTAAATCTTTCTTTTATTCTTTTAAAGAAAGATGATTTCTTATCTTCTCTTCTTTTTCCTCTTTCATAATAAAATAGAAAAATTTGGTTTTAGGTTTCTTCTATTTTCTCCTTCAATTTCATCTTTCTTCAACCGTTCGATCTGTCATGAATTATCACAGCCATTGATCATATCAGCCAATCAGAAGTTTTTGAAAATTCTATAAATACAACCTCTCACAATTCATTTAGGAGGTTGATTCTTAGGTATCCTCACTCTGTCAAAATCATTCTGGAATCTTCCATCTTTCATCCACATTGTTATGCTGCAGAATTTGAGCAACCAACATTCTTCCAACATTCAACCTTCGAAATCTTGCATCCTTGTGCAGGTGGAGAAGAGCCATGGAGATCAATCAACACTAGTTTGAAAATCGGTTTGCATGTTATTTGTTTACTATTTTTTTATTTTCATTCTAGTTTGTACTTCATGGTGCTTCAAAGGATTTAATTTGTTTATTTTCTTCAAAGCAATTTAAACTCTTTTATTTTATTTACCTATCTACAGTATCTAATTTGTACAATTACAATTAGGTAAACCTGTCAGGTAGAAGTGGCTAAAGATACATCATGATCTGTGCTCTGGGCCAGAGCGTTCTTCGTATGATCAATATCTACCTGTGACAAAAATTAAATATAAAAAATATTACCGAAATGAAACCAATAGACTTACGAAAAAAGAAAGAATAAAATGGTATATTGGAGTCATTAATTGGAGGTTGGGTAAAATGGTACATAGTATGTACCACCCCCATAGTAACTGTGTTTGTAACTAAGCAATTCAAATTGTAATCGATTAGCAACTCTTCCTCTACAGTTATTGATTTTATCACACATACGAATACACGGTTTCCCTCATGTGCCTTGAATATGCAATTAGGTTGCTTATTTGTTGACCCAGGTCATGTACTGTTTATAAACCCTGCAATATTCCCTGATGTTTTTGGCCTTCTGTCAATGTACATAGCCACTCCTTTATTTTGATCCTTATCTTTTAGTTGTATATAATTTGCTGACAGTGCATACCTATGCATACTTCGTGTATATCAAACTAGTTGCATCCAATCTTTGTAACTTTAATAGGGTCAAACATACTCCATCAATTTAGGAACTTTGTCATAACATAATTTTATGCCTTCCATGGAAAATAGGCCCAAACCATGTAATGATGATGGTGCTATGCGATATATCCTCTTGTTGACACAAAAATCAGTGTTTATTGGAGGAATTTCCTTGGGTACCCATTGTTTCCGTAGATGTTTGTACCTCAAGGGCACCTCGATGTCACCTATGCTCTCATCATCATAAGAACATGACCCCTCTTCAACAAGAAAAAAATTCCGCAGCGTTTATGGAATTTTCTTCTAATCTTTGACCTCTAGTTGATCTCCCTCTTTTAGACATACTACATGTCTTGCTTTCCTCTTCTCTTCCTGAATTTCCCTCACTCGAGGAAGACAGATCTGACAAATACCTATTTGGTGGTACCTGCACTAATAAGGATGTTGGATGAAGTTCTTTCATGGTGATGTGATCCCAAGGTGACATTATGATTAATCTATCGTTTCATCGATAGAATTTCATAGGTTATAATGTAATCAAGTCTTGATAGATTGCAAGCTATTGTTACTACCATCCAAATGTGTCCATCACAAATCAAATCTACTTAACGTTTTAACTCCCAAACTTTGTAACAAGTGTTAAATGTGACTATGGTCCACCAATTCCACAACAAAGGCCTCAAATGTATTCTCTAATTTTAATCAAGGACTTTTCTCTTCATTCAAGTAAATAAGCTTGAAGGAAACACCACCAAAATTGGTTTTATTGGACACCTACATGACTAAAAATAGCAAGAAAATTTACATTTAATTTCCATATGTCTAAGTGATGTGGTTAATGGGGAGGGGAGTGTGTACTAGGCCTGGATTAAGTCATCATAAGTTTATGCTTTGGAAATAAATTTTTTTAAGTCATATTAAATCTTCTATGTCCCTGAAAATTGCTAGCAATTTTTTTGAGTATGTTTTAAGGTAGGATGATTGATGAAAGAGCCCAAAGACTAGCCTTTCTCCATGGTATCCAAGTACACATAGCAACGGTATTCTTTTATATGGTTGGACATGATTTAAAGAACTTAGCTAGGAATTATTCATTTAACCTAAGGTTTCTCATAATGCCATCATTGGAAAAGTATGATCAAATTCTTCTATTATGAAGAATTGGTCTATGTGCCTCTAGTAATCACTATAAATGTTTGTAAGGATAAAAATACTAATTGTATCAGGTAGGAGATAATCAAATTTGAGTTCTTCAAATATTATATTCCTCTATTCATAATTTTTAAGGGTTGTGTGTGGAGGAGGTTATCACTACCAAGAAGGGAGGAGACCTTTCCTTGTATTCTTTTATAATTTTCATTATTCTTATTTATTTTACACCTACATTTACAAATACATACATATGCATTTACTGTACTTTAATTTATTTTACCATGTAGTTTAATAGTTTGATCAATTTCATATTATATGTTTGAAGACTTTAGAATTTCAATTACATTAATTTATGGATATGTTGTATCTATAACACTACAAAACCATATGCTCTTTGCATTTACACTTGCATTTAGAAATACACATTTATATACATAGATATATATTTCTTTAATGATATGATGCATTTATTGTTCTAGGAGAGCATCTAGTAATTGCATTTACATTTACATTTAAAAATATACATACACACACACACACACATATATTTTCATGTGTGTATGTATGTATATCATTTATATTTAGTGTTTAGAAACAACCCATTAGGCCTACACATGGTAAAAAATTCATAAAATTAGATATCCCATACATGTTTTGTTGAAACCTAGGCTTGAACCTCTCATTTCACATGCTTTTCTTCACAAAACTATTGAGGACAACATATATACCTTCTTTATTTCTCATAATACGCCATATTCATGCATCCTACAATTACAACAGTATCCATGGAGCTTCTTACACAAGCTACAGTAATCAAAAAAGTTGTAAGAGCCCCTTTATATCATGTTTGGACTACAAAACCCTAAAAAATAGGGTAACTCAGATTATGATTTGTTGGTGAGCTGTATGGACAGAATCATTTAGCACCATCTCATTCTTGGAGTCTTTTGAAAGAGAAGTGAATCAAGTGGCAGTTAAGTACAAACCTTATAGTGTCAAGGTGAGTGATGTGATCAATTTTGATTGGCCAACTGATGAAGAGTACCAGAAATGGGTAAATGTATATTTAAATAAGGAAGAGTTAAAAGGAGTAAGTTGCTAATGGTTGACAAATCAGCTGTTGCAGTTACAAAAGATTCCAGTTTTGTTTTTTGGTGAAAATCTATGCACAAAATTCTTGAAGTTTTTTGTTGCTACATCAACCATTCTCAGCATGCACGATGAACAAGAAGATTCTCTGGGGAGATTGCTATTGTAACAAATTTTTGGAATATCACAAGGCGGTTCAATTGGTTGGTGACATGTGTGCTTTCTGGCCCAATGCTTGTTTGCTCCTTCTTTTTCTATAAGAAGGATTTCAAGGCCAGAAATACAGGTTAGCAAGTTAGATATTTTTGGTTAGGTCTAGATGAAGTTGCAGAGAAAATTGTAAAGTCTGATGGTTTTAGGGAAAATACAATTTAGGTTTTGAGTCATTCTGTAGTAGGTTTTGAATTCATGGGTATTTGATGTTTTATGATAGTACTAGCATTTGAATTGATATGATTAATTCAAACTCATGTCTCTCCATTGTACAAGCATATCTGAATTTTGAATAAAATGATCAAGGGTTGTTTCGTTCATCTCATTGTTGTGGTGTGTATGATTCTTGTTTTAGGTTTAATTCAATGAATTAATTAAAATTCTTGAATGGGATTGTAGGTGGATATGTTTTGTATAAGCTATTTTATTTTTTCTGTCTTATCTTATACCATTTTACAAGAATGGGGGTGCCAATGTACAAGAAGATCTTTGGAAACTAAGCATTAAAATTGAAGGTTAAAGAGAATGGGGGTACCAAACTGATAGTACTCATTGCCCCTTGGTCATCGATTTTCCCTAAGTGCCCTCAACCTCATCCTCAGTGCTTGTATTGACCTTGTTTTCACTCCTCCAAACTCTTCCTCGGCGCTGATATTGACCTTGTATTCACTCCTCCAAACTCTTCGTCGGCACTGGTATTGACCTTGTTTTAACTCCAAACTCTTCCTCGGCATTGGTATTGACCTTGTTTTCACTCCTCCAAACTCTTCATCAGCGTTGATATTGACCTTTTTTTAACTCCTCCAAACTCTTTGTCGGCACTGGTATTGACCTTGTTTTAACTCCAAACTTTTCCTCAACACTAGCATTGACCTTGTTTTCACTACTCCAAACTCTTCCTCGACGCTGGCATTGACCTTGTTTTCACTACTCCAAACTCTTCCTCGGCGCTGGCATTGACCTTTCACTTCTCCAATTTGACGAGCTACAACCTTGTTTCATTAGCTTTTACAGTATGTAAATTAAGTTCAAAATTTTGGCACCAGTTAGCTAGGTTTTAATATTCTACAATATAGTTAAGTATATATTAGCTATATTTTACATAATAAATAATACAATTATTCAACTTATTATAAGTATATATTATATTCT
This sequence comes from Sequoia sempervirens, assembly GCA_007258455.2. Classification (NCBI taxonomy): domain Eukaryota; kingdom Viridiplantae; phylum Streptophyta; class Pinopsida; order Cupressales; family Cupressaceae; genus Sequoia; species Sequoia sempervirens. The sequence goes on from VDFB02191416.1 coordinate 12,089, forward strand.
TTAACAAAATTATTAAATATGTATAAAATTATTATAATTAATAATTAATAATAAGTATATTTTTATATAATATAAAATATAATTAATATAATATATATTTAATATAATAGTAATATATATTAATGAGAGAGAGAAACTAAATTTTGATTGGTTTGTTTCATGTCAACAATCCAAAAGGATGGCATGTGTCCTTGAGGGAGTTATGCTCAAGGTAGCATGCCATTTGGTCAAGAAATAAGATATGATAATTCTCCTTTAAGACCTCTTCAATGTACCCATTGCACACTTAAGGAGACAAAGATAAATATAGGGAAGAAAATATAGAGAGAGAGGGAGATAATGAAAAACATACAAATAGAAAGGGAGACAAAGATAGAGAGGGGTAGAGAGATAAAGAGATAAGGATGAATAGATAGAGATATAGGGAGGGTGATTGATATATCTCCCCTATCACTCTCTATATCTCCCACTATCTATGTCACTCCGGCCTCTTCCCCCCTCTATCTATTGAGCTATCTCTCCCTCTCCCCCCTTTCTCTCTCATTCACTCCATCTCTCCCTCCATCTCTCCTGCTCTATATCTCTATCTCTATTTCTCTATTTATCTCCCTCTTACTCCTCTCTATATCCATTCCTCTATATCCCTTTCCCTCCCCCTCTCTATCTCCCCTCTCTCTCTCTCTCACCATCTCTCCCTCCCTATCCCCCCTATCCATCGACTCCTCCTATCTCCCTCTCTTTGCTTTCTCTTCCATATATCTCCATCTCTCTTTCTCTTCCCATATATCTCTCCTATCTCTCTCTCTTTCTCCCCACATATTTAACTAAAGTCCATGCAAATACAGTAGTATATGTTGGTAAAACTATAATATTGTTTTATTAAACTATAAGTAACACTTATTTTTCTAATGTCAAGACTTCTTATAAAAATGGTGTTTTATTAAACTATAAGTAGATTATTGTCACCACTCTTCATTCAACATGAAATGCCAAATGTAGCAATTGTTTTGTTGCTTTTTTCAAGTTTCATTAACCAAGCTATTTATTGGGTTGAATAAAGTTGTGTTATGACCCTTCATCTCTTTAAAATAATTAGACAATATTAGCGAGATCAGGAAGGGGAGAAAACTAAACTCCTTCAAAATAGGGGTAGTTGTGGGTTTGTTGGTTTTCTTTGTATACTATATACTTAGTTCCTCTAGGATAAATAAGTAACTTTAGATCATTTTCTTAGTTGTGTATCCTAACTAATATAGAGTAAGCTTTTTCATTTTAATTTACTACTACATAATAGTTTATGTGTTGAAAGAATTGTTTCCATTCTTTGTAGTTTTTACATTGGAATACAAATCATATATAATTTCATGCCAATATACTTATTTCATAATGATATTTGTTTCAAATAAGTGCTTCATAACCCATCTAATCAAATCATAATTAACCTATCAAAAATGCAATAGGAATTTTCTAAAGAAAAGAACACTTGACCCAATAATAAGTGTATGGCCTTCAAAGAAAGGAGTGATCCACCTTAGCAATAACAACTACCTAATTTAGACTTGGGTATGTGCAAGATCATGATGGGCCAAAAAGTGGCAACATGAAAAAAGTAGCATTTTGAACTCGCCAAAAAATGCAAAAATTCTGAGTTGATTTTTTTTTTGGGTTGTCTATCAGTACATTGCTCCATAGCAATGCCCAAGCCAAAGTACTACAAATCGGATATCCAATTTTTGGGATCGTCAATCATATCATGGATCCTCAATCGATCGATCGATCAAATTTTTTTTTTCATCGTCTTTATGCGTCCGCGACACTTCGACAAAGCGCATCCGCGCAAAATCAATCCGTCAGAACCAGATCAGGATCAGATCCGGATCAGATCAAAATCCGGAAATCAAACCGCTTGCAGGATCAAATCAGAGTCAAAATCAATCAATCCGCTTTTGCATTAATCAGGATCAAATCAGGATCAGGATCAGGATCAGGATCCAGGATCCAGATCGAGATCCATCCTTCCATCCATTTGCATCCATTCCAGATATCGATAGAGTCCTGTCGAGTCGAAAGGTTCGGGATTCAGGTTCGGAGTAGAAAGGAGAAACAAGAAGAAGAAGAGGTAAGGAAAGACAGAAGAAGTCGAGAGTTCAGGTTTAGGAGTTCAAGGTTCGGTCGTTCGGTTATTCGGGTTATAGGTAAAGTAATCGTTAAAATTATTCATTCTAATATATCCTGAGTCACATATTCCGAGATAAAGATTCCTATAATCTTCATGTAAAACCCTAGTGTTTTTTTTAATAAAAGGGGTAAAAAATTTATTGAAAATTAGAACAAAGCATTACATAGCAGCAAAGGTCCAAAGCCCCAAGAACCAACAGAAACCACTAGAGAAGCTAGGAACAAATTCACCCTTCCCCAATACCACTCCCATCCTCAGTAAGAATCCTGTCCAAGTCCTAACATAACTCATAGGAAACTTGCTCCCACCCATAGATCTTCCCACCATCTATATTATCTAACATCCATTTGGCCAGACAATCAGCTACCCTATTTCATTACCTTGGAATATGGACAAAAGACACCGAATCCATCAAAGAACTAACCTATAATATTTGTTGCACCATCACAACTAACTTCCAGCTAACATCAGGAATCTTCTTTTCATGAAGTAAATTGACCAAGACTTGAGAATCAGACTCACAAATAACCTTACGCCACCCTAAAGCATATGCTCACTTCAAGGCACAAAGGATAGCCAAGCCTTCCATCCTATTGACAGTCTGTATCCCTTCATTAGCAGAAAAAAGAAAGGCCACCAATCTTGAAGAATCCCTACCAACCCCAAAAATCCCAACAAGTCTAGGATTTCCCCTAGAAGAGCCATCCATATTAATCTTTAGAATGCCAGCCGGAGGGGGAAACCAAGCCCCCACCCTTTGAACTTTCTACTTCACACGCCTTCCTCTCCTAATGTAAGTAGATGTTGAAGATAGCCCCTGAATGCCCAACTGATCAACCATCTCATCATCTCCTTTCTCCAACGGCAACACAATCTCACCTTTAGCTTCAACCATCTCTTGGATCATTCCCACAATTCTAAACCAAACCTATTGAATCCCCAAGTTTTCACCTCAAAATATTCTCTGATTCCTTTCCAACCAAACTTGCCAAAGCAAAAAGATGGGACCAACATACCAAACATCCTGCAAGAAAGAGGCCAAGGAGGGGGGCCTCCCCAAACTACCCCAAAAATCTACCAAGGAGGAGGCTTGAATGCAGGGGTTTTCCAAACACCCCACCAGAAATGCCAGAGCTATAAGGTGAAGGAACAATGGAAGAAAAGGTGGGGAGACTCCTCCCCACACCCACAGAGAACACACCTAGATGGGCCCAAAAAACCTCTTTTTCAGATATTATCCCAAGTCAAACACCTATTCCGAGCCAAAGTCCAAATAAAACAATTACACTTTGGCCAAGAAAACTTATTCCAAACTTTCTTCCACCAATGAACCTCCACCCCCTGAACCTGCTGGGAAAGCAACTCCTAATACCTAGAAGAAACAGTGTAAGCACCTTTAGGGTTAGGAAACCAAGCCAATACATCCTCATCCACAAGGGAGCTACAACTTCAACAAGAAAGAATGTAATGAAGCTCAGCGCACTGCTCTTCCATACCAACAACAAGCCATTCCTCAGGATTCTTCCATCTCGCCTCACCAATTGCCCCTGAAAAGAAAGAGACTTAAAGTCACACATCGTCGACCATCCAACATCACAGAACCTTTGGCACAAAGTCAACGAATGAGGATACTGAGAAACTATGGTAGGGTTATCATCCCAAGAGTCATGCCAAAAATGGGCCTCTGACCCGCTCTTGCAAATCCAGAATAAGCCATCCTTAATGAGCGCAACCCCTTTCTTGAGAGTATTCCAAATCACAGATCCCTTCCCCATCAAGCTGTAACAAGGGATATCACTCTGAAAAACCCATGGAAAGTACTTCTGAGTTAGAATCTTGGCCCAAACCTAGTCTTGTTCCACACATCAATGCCAATACAATTTAGTAGCCAGAGCCATACCAGATAGCAATGACTTCCTTAACCCAAGACCACCAAACTATTTTGGGCTACATACAACATCCCATCTAACAAGGCTCCACTTGGAAGACAATAAACTACTAGCCCATAAGAATTTTCTTGCTAAGGAATCAAGATCCCTAACAAAACCCATCAGTGCCACCTGAATCATACACCTATAAAGAGGGAGAGCCTAAACCACATATTTGAGCAACTGAACCTGACCCACATAAGACAGTCAACGAAGGGTCCAATGAGTGACTTTGATATGAAATTTTTCTAGAATAGCTTGCCAAGAATCCCTAGACTACCTACCAACTAAAATAGGAATCCCAAGGTAGGTCAGCAGGAGAGACCCAATCTGAAATCTAAGAATATGAGCAATTATCCTCTAAATGGAGTTCAGAGTATTGAAGAAAAAGATGGAAGACTTTCCCTCATTAATTAACTGGCCCGAAGTAGCAAGATAAACATCCAACACCTTGCACATGTTTGAAGCCTCCCTAATAGTATCCATGCCCATCGAATCAATGTCATCCACAAACTGTAAGTGAGATTGCACTGGTAAGCCACCTCCCCATCTCCATCCCAGAATGAAACCCCCCTCCACATTCCTTTTTATCAATCATCCCAAACCTTCCACCAAAAGAAGAAACAAGTAAGGAGAGAGGGGGTCACCCTGCCATAAACCCCGAGAAGCACCAAAGAGTTCAGAGTGCTCCCCATTAATCAAAACAGAGAAAGAAACAAAAGTCACACAGCTCATAACCCAGTGTATCCACTCCTCCTCAAAACCAAAGGCCCCTAGAACCTTTCGGAGGAAGGACCATCAAACTCTGTCATAAGCCTTAGCCATGTCCAGCTTGATGAACATAGCCTTATCTTTGGAGTTGGCCATAGAATGAATAGTCTCTGTAGCAATAACCACCCCATCCAAAATCTAGCGGCCTGCCACAAAACCACTCTGTTCCTCAGAAATCAGCAGCGTAAGCCACTTTTTTAACCTATCAGCAATCAACTTAGAGATAATTTTATAAATAACATTGCAAAGAGAAATGGGGCAAAATTGACTTAACCGATCAGCCCCATCACCCTTGGGGATTAGAGCAAGGAAGGTAGAATTTAGGGCCCGAAGCATTTGCTTATTCTTTTGAGACTCTTGAACAACTGCCAATAAATCCAGCTTGATAATCTCCCAAAATTCCTGGAAGAACTCAATCGGGAAGCCATCCGGACCAGGAGCTTTACCCTTCTTCATTTGGAAAACAGGCTTCTCCAGCTCCTCCAGCGAAATATCACTCATAAGATGCTCCTTCATCTCCCAAGAGACCAAAGAAGGAATACAAGAGAGGACCTGAGCCTCTTCAACTGAGTCCCCCTGCGAGTCCTCCCTGAATAAAGAAGCAAAATACTGTACAGCTTCATTTGAGATATCCTGAGTAGAAGAAAGAACCTCTCCCCTGTCAGTCACCAAAGCCGAGATAGAATTACCATGACGTTTGGCCTTCACCGAATTGAAGAAGAAGGCAGTATTCTTGTCTCCCTCCTGAAGCCACTCAATTCGAGCTTTTTGTTTCCAGTAGATTTCCTCCCTCAGCTCCCACTCCTCTAGAGCTTTCAATGCCCTAGCCTCGTCCTGCAACAAATCCTCAGATACCCCATCCTCCCTAATCAACCTAGTAATACCATTCAACTCAGCTTGTGCAGCAAGCTTCACATGGTAAATGTTTCCAAAGCATTGTTGGTTCCACCATTTAAGCTGATACTTAACATATTGAAGGAGCTTAGCAAAATTATACATTGCAGTACCATAAGTAAGTCTACCATACCTCCACCATTTAGCAACACATCCATAAAGGTTAGGGTCCCACAACCACATTAGTTGGAATTTGAAGGTTGGCGTTCGAGGCACCCAAGCAGAAGAGATAACTAGCTTTATAGGCCAGTGATCTGAACCTCTCCAATCTAATATCTCAAAACTAGAAGACCACATTCCTCAGACCCAAGAGCAGGAGACCATGAAATGATCCAGTCGTTTAGCAATGCAACTGTCACCCACCCTTCTATTGTTCCAAGTAAACTGACTATTGCTAGGTTTGATATCAACAAGATTGAGAGCTGATATATTGTCCTAAAACAACAACACAGAAGGCTCTAGTCTTGCAATACCACCCCGTTTCTCAGCTAATTCAGTAATAGCATTAAAGTCACCTGCAATGATCCATGGCTGATAGGGAAATAGGCTATGAACAAAACGGATATTTGTCCATAAAGAAGTTTACCACCGGAACTCAGCGAGGTCCATTAACATTGGACAAAGAACAAACTCCACAAGGCTTCGGGGACACAAAACAACCATAGATAAAGGACTTGAATGATAGCCACCACAAAAGGTTATATCTTCCAAGGGTTCAAAACAAAGCCACACACCCCCCGAGAATCCCTGAGCCCCAATACACTGGCATTGACCATTCTTCCACAACTTGGGCACTAAACCCATCATGCACTCAATAGATAACTTGGTCTCCTGAAGAAAAAGAACATCAGGAGAATGACTTCTTACCAACTCACGAACAACTTTTTGTCTAGGGCCACTGTTCAAGCCCCTTACATTCCATGAAATAATGATCATTTCAAAGGAGTCAAAAAATGAGAGTCTAGGGTCTTAACAAACCCTGACTCCACCAAAGTCTCCCCCATCATCTTAATCTTTTCCAAATATTTCTTCCTGCCAAGTTTAACACTTTTCTTCGATCCCCCCTTCTTGCCATCCTTTTACAAAATTCCCAGTTGAGGAGAAGGCTTGCTACTCTTAGCCACATCTGATCCAACATTCCGTGCAGGAAAAGACGTGCTTCCATCCCCCTACCCCAACTCAACATTTGGACCCGACATCACCTGAGCCCCAACCTACACATCTGTGACCATAGGTATGGCAGACTCCTCCTGTGGAGTAGGAGGAGTAATGGAAGTGTGATCCTCCAGGCTAGAACCAACCACACCCGGATCCACACTTATTAACCTTGGATTAACTTCTTGCTGACCCAAATCATCCAGGACCTCAAACCTGTTAAAAGTATCCTCATCTTGTCTCTCCATCAAAGTCCTCTTTTGTCCTCTATTCCGGTTATGAGCCTTAACAAGAACATAACCCTCAGCATCTGCACCCTCAATAGAAATAGGATTCTTCCCCTTATCAACATTAGAATTGTTACGAGGAGGAGGTGGAGGCTGAGGCACCATAGGCTTAGCCTTCGGGCATCTACGCAATAGGTGACCATATTCATGACAGAGGCGACATCGGAAAGGAAGGGTTTCATAATCCAATTGTTGTACCCAAGAATGGGGACCCACACACATATCAAAAGCATCTAGCAAAGGCCTACTCAAATCAATTTCCACACAAATTCAAGCAAAAGTCATTACTTTCTTACCTAGGGTTTGTGTCAAAGACCCCACCGGCTTCCCAAGCATTGAAGCAAGCATGTGCAGAACATCCTCATGAAAACATTCAATTGGAAATTTGGGCAACCGAACCCACACTGGAACATGATTCAGAAGCTCCTCCGAGGGATTAAAGCCTGCATGCCATGGCTTGACGAACAACCCAACTTGGTTGTGAAAATAGGGCCCCCCCTCAAAAACCCTATTGCGATCAGCCAAGCAGATAAATGTTACCATGAAAAAATTATTTGCAAGCAGCGTGACCTCCATTTCACCCTCTAGCTCCCAAGTCCTCCGAGCCCAAGTTTCCAAAAATTGTAGAGACACTCTCATTCCCAAAAATTTGCAGTACAGAGAATGCTTTGAATAATATTCAATATCCTCAGCAATCATCTCAATCGAAATCACC
>VDFB02191417.1:0-22628 GCA_007258455.2 Sequoia sempervirens
TCTTCCAAAGGGACCTTAGTTCATTTTTCCACTACCTCTCAAGATTTTTTTTTGAGGGTTTTAGGCCTTCACTGGCCATACACAGGCGTAACCCTCTTTTTGTAGGAATTAGGGCTTTTTAGGCCTTTTTCTGGCCACACAGTGATCTGTCTGCTTCTTCCAACCACCAAATGGACTGGTGGAGTCTCTTCTTTCCTACCAAACCTTTGTAAGGCCTCTTGCATCCACCACACTCCTTGGTTTTCTAGGGAATTGACACCCCTGCAACATTAGTGCTTGGTTTCCACTGTCTTTCCTAACCGGGCATGGTCGAGCTTCCAGGCTGGGAAAGAGACTCATCATGATTCTTGAGGCTCCCTACGAGTCTAAAGCTAATCTATGTACAAAATGGGACTAGCCACATTTCCTGAGATGTACTCTAGAATGCGATTGGGGAATGCAAACTAAAACCCCATCTTTTCCACAGTTTACTAGTCAAAACAACAAATTGAAGAAAGAACAAAGTATGTACAAAAGAACTTGGAAATGAATAATCAACTAACTACTGTACCAAACAGTGCTACAAAGAGAATCCCACTACATTCTAATCTATCCAAAATCCTTGATCAATCCATTAATTTGCTAAATCAGAAACAAGAACAAAAACAGAAAATGCACACTAAACTGTCCCTGTTCTCTTGATCACAAGCTAATTACAAACTTCAAAATGATTCCAACCTCACTTCCAAGTCGAGGTCCACCTTTTAAAGGTTCAAAAAGTGGTTGCTTTTCCCTTTGGTCGGACTTAACCACCTCAATAGGCCAAAATTGCACAAATGCAACATTTTGGCTTTATTTCCAACTCCTAGTGGATCTTAGTGAAAACAAGTTGGAGAATCAACCTTCCTACCATGAATTATTGATCCACCTTCCTCCTACATGATCTAACACCTCTAACACAAAATTAAATGGTCAACATGGCCTTAAAGTGTAAAAACACAAAATTTCTTCCTAGGCTTCCAAATTTGCCTAGTGCTACCTAATGCTCTCTAGGTGCTCCTACACCATTCTCCCCCTCTCAGCTCAAATACTAAGGAATGGAAGGAGAGACCAATGATAGGTCAATACCAAACTTATTGAGCTGATCTTCTTGTACCCATGTGGCTTCTAATTCATGCTTGTTCTTCCACTTGATAAGGTGCTCCATATACACCTTGTGCCTTGTAGACTTTTGCACTCTTGACTCCAAGATCTTCTCTACCTGGGGCTTGTCTTGATTAGGTAAGGATACATTGCTGATGTCCTTGAAGATCTCCTTACTGTTCTGATCCACATCATTGAATATTCCCTTATACTTGATCAAATTAGCTACATTTAACAATAGTGAGATTCTTAGATCGGTAGGTAACTCCACATTGTATGCATTCTTGCCATACTTGGCCAATATCTTGTAGGGTCCTCTTTTCATTTGCAACTTGGTTGACATTCCCTTCTACAACCTTGACTTGTTAAGGTGGACCATGACATAGTCCCCTACTGCAAATTGCACATCCTTCCTTGACAAATCTTCCTTCTCCTTCAATTTTTGTGTAGCCTCAGTGACTGTCCTCTTTACCTGCTCTTGAATCTCCTTCATGGTCTGATTGAAATCTTCTACATATCCACTTCTTTGTTCCATAGCTCCAAGATATTTGAGCTCACATATGCCTCTTGGGTGCATCCCATACACAACTTCAAAATGACTCTTCCTTGTGGTCCGGTTTACACTGTCATTATAAGCATACTTAGCTTGTGAGATAACCATATCCCATGTCTATACATACTCCTTGGTTAGGCACCTTAGAAGGTTACCTAGCACCCTGTTAACCACCTCTATTTGACCATTGGTCTGAGGATGGGAAGCTGATCCAAAAGACAAGTTGGTACCTAACCTTCTCCATAGAGTCTTCCAAAAGTGACTCATGAACTTCACATCCCTCTTTGAAACAATGCTAAATGGAAATCCATGCATCCTTACAACTTCCTTGAAGAAAACATGAGCTATGTAACTTGCATCATGAGTAGTTTTGCAGGGAATAAAATGACTCATCTTACTAAATCTGTCTACCACTACATAGACACTGTCAAAACCAGTCTTGGTCTTAGGAAGGCTTACCACAAAATCCATGCTCACACACTCCCATGCTCTGTTAGGAATGGGTAAGGGTTGATATAGACCAGCATTGCTAGCTCCTCCCTTAGCTTTCATACACACAACACATTGTTCCACATACTTTATAAAATCTCTTGCCAACTTAGGCTAGTAATAGAATCTTTGCACTAGTTCTAAAGTCTTATTGATGCCAAAATGTCCACTAAGATTGCCATTATGTTTTTCCTGAATCATATTTTCCCTCATTGACCCTCTTGGAACACATAATTGATTTCCCTTAAACAATAACCCACATTGCAATGTATACTCTGAGTATTGGCTATGGAAATGATTCTCAAAGTTAGAACATACCTTGTAGACCTCTAAAAAGTCTTCATCTTCCCCATACAGATCCTTGAAACTCTCTATACCAATGCTCTTGATTTGTATCTCTTGCACTGTCAACAATCTCCTGCTTAATGCATTTGCTACTTTGTTTAGCTGTCCCTTCTTGTGCTTGATGGTGAAGGTAAAAGCTTGGATGTATTTCATCCATTTCAAATGCCTATTACTCAACTTCTCTTGAGTTTTGATAAAACTAAGTGCCTGATTGTCAGTAAAGACTACAAACTCCTTGGGTAGAAGGTAATGCCTCCATTTCCTAAATGACTAAACCAAAGCATAAAGTTCTAAGTCATAGGTTGAATACTTCTTGTTTGCTTCATTGAGCTTCTCACTAAATAAGGCTATAGGCCTATCCTCTTGACTTAGCACTCCTCCTACTACCACTCTACTTGCATCACATTCAATAGTGAACAATTTGTCAAAACTAGGTAATAAGAGAATAGGTTGAGTTGCCACCTCTTGTTTCAGTTTCTCAAACCCTTTCTCAGCTTCTTGAGTCCACACAAACTTAGATTTTAAACCACCCTTGATTGTCTCTAGAACTGGTGCACATATACCACTAAAGTTCCTTATGAATTTCCTATAAAATTCAGCCAATCCATGAAAACTTCTTACCTTTGTCCATGTGGTTGGTGTAGGCTAGTTTAGGATGGCTTCCACCTTGCTTGGATCCATCTTCAATGATCCTTTGGACACTACAAAACCCAGATAGACAAGATCTTGCTTAAAGAACTCACACTTCTCTAGATTGATTGCCAACTTCTCCTCTTGCAACCTTCTAAGAATCATCTCCACATGTTTTAAATGCTCTTCTGATGTCTTGCTGAATATGAGGATGTCATCAAGGTATACCACCACAAATATCCTTGTAAAGTCTCTAAGCACTTCATTCATGAGCCTCATGAATGTGCTAGGGGCATTAGAGAGGCCAAATGGCATCACTGTCCACTCATACAACCCATCATTTGTCTTAAAAGTTGTCTTCCACTCATCTCCATCCTTGATTCTGATATGATGGTATCCACTCTTGAGATCCAACTTGGTGAAGTACTGAGCTCCTCCAAGACAATCCATCAAGTCTTCAATCCTAGGGATAGGGAATCTATCTCTAATTGTGATTCTATTTATTTCTCTAGAATTATTTCATAATCTCCACTTACCTCCTTTCTTTGTTGCTAAGACCACTGGTACTGCACATGGGTTGATGCTCTTTTGAATCAATCCTTGATCCAACAACTCCTGCACTTGTGTAGCTACTTCTAGGTTCTGATCTAGTGTAAGCTTGTATGCTGCTTTTTTTTGTAATGAAGCTCTAGGTATGAAGTCAATTTGATGACTAATGGCTCTCTTTGGAGGTAAAGTTACAAGTGTACCATCACTGACAATGTCTTGAACTGATCCAACAACTTTAGGACTACTCCGGGTATGACTATCTTGTTAGCCTTGTCTATTTCTTTAGGTACTAACACAACCACATATCCTTCACCCCCTTTATGTAGGTTGTTAAGGAACTCCTTCCCACTACTCAACATGATGCTTGGTGTCTTTGACTATCCTTCTTCTGACAATTACTGCAACTTGAAAGTCTTCCCATCCTTCTTGAATGAGATGGTGTTCTCTTTCCCATCATATATGACACCTCTATCATATTGTCATGGTTTTTCCAATAGTAGATGGCATGCATCCATGGGTAAAAAATCACAAACTAACTTGTCCTTGTACCATCCAATGGAAAAATCCACTGTTACTTGCTCATTCACTAAAACACTCTGCCCTTTGTTTAGCCATGTGACCTTGTAGGGGTTAGTGTGGGGTATCTTCTCCAATTTCAGTTTCATTACTGCCTCCTCTGAGATAATATTGTCTTTTGAACCTTAATCTACTATGACCTTGCATACTTTACCAAGTATCTTGCACCTTACTCTAAATAGAGCTCTCCTTTGTTTTGGTTCTTCCTTGACTGGTTGTCTGATCAAAACTCTATTGAACATTAGATTCTCTCCTACCTTAGATTCAATATGACTGACCTCAAATGACTTAGGACTAATGGTGTCCTCTTGTGCATAAGCCACTCTCTTCTCATTGCTTGATGAAGATTCTTTCTCCAGGCACCTATAGGCAGGATGACCTACTTGACTACAATGGTAGCATTTCACGTTTGCAAAGTATGGATTGCTCCTGCCTGCTCCTCTTCCTCTGTTTGAACCACCTTGAGGTCCTCTACCTCTATTATAACCTCCTCTAGAAGATGTTTCTCCTCCATGCTCTATGATTTTAGACTCTCCTTTGTTTCTTTGGTCATTGCCTCTACCTTGGTATCCACCTTGCTATCCTCTTTGATCTCTTTGATCTCTGCCTTTGCCTCTGCCCTTAGAAGCCTGGTCTTGCTTCCTCTTGCTTCTTTCCTCAATATTTATGGCCACTTGATAACATTGGTGTACTGTCTTGGGACTTAGAAGAGTCATCTCCTCTTGAATGTTCCACTTCAAACCGTTAAGGTATCTAGCCACCTTGAGACTCTCATCCTTTGTCACATTAGACCTCATGCAAATTTTTTGAAACTCCTCAGTGTAAGTGTTTACATCTTGGTCTCTTTGCCTCAAGCTCTGTCTTTTCTTGTGTAAGTGAATCTCATAGTCATCTGGCATGTATGCTTCTTTTTCTTTGGCAACCATTCCCTTCCAAGTAGTTATAGGCTACTTGCCTTCCTTTTCCCTCTCTATCTGAATGAACTTCCACCATGTCAAGGAAGAACCTCTTAGTCTTGACTTGGCCACCTTTACCTTATGTGCCTCAGTGACTCCATCACATTCAAAATGGTTTTCCACTCCCTCTATCCAATCAACAACTAAATCAACTTCCATTTTTCCACTAAATAGTGGTATGCCTTCAAGTGATTTTCCACTCAAAGCCTTCAATGCCTTCAAGAAAGGCTCTTCTTTCAGAATAGGGTTAGGTTCAAGGGTCCTGTCTTCCTCTGTAACATCTTCCTTTGGTATCCTTCCTTCAAATTGTGCACTCCTCACTGCTTGCTCAATTTGGGCTATTCTTTCCCTCAATTGTTTATTGTCTTCCTCCTGCTCTTCAACCATCTTGGCCAACTCTACATTTGTCACCCTGATGGAAGAATCACTAGAATTAACCTCAGACATACAAGATTCTTCCTAAATATTTAACTTGCTCTGATACCAATCTGATAGGGTAGGGTTGGATGGAACACTCACTGTCCCATAGTCTAGGTCTCACCTTGGCAAACCCTTTGGTGTCACTCTCTACCTTCTTAACCTATAGGCCCTAATACTTGTTAGGCACCCCTGGTTCTCCTGGCCACCCCTACTATCATCTCCACTTCCCTAACCAAGCCAATCTTGGTGCTCTCTCTGCCATTCCCTCTTTAGCCCTTAATCTTCCTAAAGGCTAGCTAAACCTCCAAAGCTTAACTAACTTGATGCAGGGGTGTGTGATGACCTACATGGCTTCAAAACCATCTCTCTAGGGTTCTTGATCATTCCCCAATCACCAATTCTCCATCACTCACACCAAACCCTATTCTAGGGTTTAAAAAGGCCTAGTAGCCCTTGAGCCCCAATTAGGCCTCCTAACTTGAGAAAATAGGCTTAAACTCCCAAACTTCCTAAAGAACTTCACAATCTTCCAAAAGGGACCCTGGTTCATTTTCCTACCTCTCCGAGATTTTTGAGGTTTTAGGCCTTCAATGGCCATACACAGGCATAACCCTCTTTTTGTACGAATTAGGGCTTTTTAGGCCATTTTTTAGCCGCACAGTGATCTGTCTGCTTTTTTCAACCACCAAATGGATTGGTGGAGTCTCTTCTTTCCTACCAAACATTTGTAAGGCCTCCTGCATCCATGACACTCCTTGGGTTGCTAGGGAATTGACACCCCTGCAACATTAGTGCTTGGTTTTCACTGTCTTTCCTAACTGGGAATAGTCAAGCTCGCCTACGAAAAGACTTTCACCATGCTTCTTGGACTCCTATAGACTCCTAAGCCTAATCTATGTACATACATGGGGCCTAGCCACATTTCCCACAAGGCCGTAATCTAAGTACAGTGGGAATGTAAACTAAAACCCCATCTTTTCCACAGTTTACCAGTCAAAACATCAGATTGAAGAAAGAACAAAGTATTTACAAAAGAACTTGGAAACGAAGAATAAACTAACTATTATACCAACCAGTGCTTCAAAGAGAATTCCACTACATTCTAATCTATCCAAAATGCCTAGATCAATCCATGTACCTACTGATTAAGAACCAAGAACAAAAAAATTTAAAATACACATTCAACTATCACTGTTTTCTTGCTTTCAAGCTAATTACAAAACTCCAATGAATCCAACCTCAGTTTCCAATTGAGGTCCACCTTTTAAAGGTTCATAAATTGGTCACTTTTCCCTTTGGTTGGACATAACCACCTCAATAGGCCAACATTGCACAAATGCAACATTTTGGCTTTATTTCCAACTCCTAGTGGATCTTAGTGAAAACAAGTTGGGAAATCATCCTTCCTACCATGAGTTACTAATCCACCTTCCTCCTAACATGATCTAATACTTCTAACACAAAAATTAAATGGTCAACATGACCTTAAAGTGTAAAGCCACAAAATTTCTTCCTAGGCTTCCAAATTTGCCTAGTGCTTCCTAATGATCTCTAGGTGCTCCTACACCATTCTCCCCCTCTTAGCTCAAAAACTAAGGAATGGAAGGAGAGACCAATGATAGGTCAATACCAAACTCTTTGAACTAATCTTCTTGTACCCATGTGGCTTCTGATTCATGCTTGTTCTTCCACTTGATAAGGTGCTCCAATTACACCTTATGCCTTGTAGACTTTTGTAATCTTGACTCCAAGATGTTCTTTTCCTGGGGCTTGTCTTGATTAGGTAAGGATACATTGCTGATGTCCTTGAAGATCTCCTTACTATTCTAATCCACATCATTAACTGTTCCCTTATACCTGATCAAATAAGCTACATTGAACACTGGTGAGATTCCTAGATCGGTAGGTAACTCCACCTTGTATGCATTCTTGCCATACTTGGCCAATATCTTGCAGGGTCCTACTCTTTTCATTTGCAACTTGGTTGAAATTCCCTTTTGCAACCTTGACATGTTAAGGTGGACCATGACATAGTCCCTACTGCAAATTACACATCCTTCCTTGACAAATCTGCCTTCTCCTTCAATTTTTGTGTAGCCTCAGTGACTGTCCTCTTTACCTACTCTTGAATCTCCTTCATGGTCTGACTGAAATCTTCTGCATGTCCACTTCTTTGTTCCATAGCTCCAAGATCTTTGAACTAACATATGCCTCTTGGGTGCATCCCATACACAAATTCAAAAGGACTCTTCCCTGTGGTCCGGTGTACACTGTCATTATAAGCATACTTAGCTTGTGAGATAACCATATCCCATGTCTGTCCATACTCCTTGGTTAGGCACCTTAGAAGGTTACCTAGCACCCTATTAACCACCTCTATTTGACCATCATTCTGAGGATGGTAAGCTGATCCAAAAGATAGGTTGGTACCTAACCTTCTCCATAGAGTCTTCCAAAAGTGACTCATGAACTTCACATCCCTATCTGAAACAATGCTCAAAGGAAATCTGTGCATCCTTACAACTTCCTTGAAGAAAAGATGAGATATGTAACTTGCATCATGAATAGTTTTGTAGGCAATAAAATGAATCATCTTACTAAATCTATCTACCACTACATAGACACTGTCAAAACCATTCTTGGTCTTAGGAAGGCCTACCACAAAATCCATGCTCACACACTCCCATGGTCTGTTAGGAATGGGTAGGGGTTGATATAGACCAACATTGCTCTCTCCTCCCTTAGCTTTCATACACACAACACATTTTTCCACATAATTTCTAACATCTCTTGCCAACTTAGGCTAGTAATAGAATCTTTGCACTAGTTCTAAAGTCTTATTGATGCCAAAATGTCCACTAAGACTACCATTCTACTTTTCCTGAATCAAATTTTCCCTCATTTACCCTCTTGGAACACATAACCGATTTCCCTTAAACAATAACCCACTTTGCAATGTATACTCTGAGTATTGGCTATGTAAATGATTCTCAAAGTTAGAACATACCTTGTAGACCTCTGAAAAGACTTCATCTTCCCCATAGAGAACCTTAAAAATCTCTATGCCAATGCTCTTGATCTGTATCTATTGCACTATCAACAATCTCCTACTTAATGCATCTACTACTTTGTTTAGCTATCCCTTCTTGTGCTTGATGGTGAAGGTAAAAGCTTGGATGTATTCCATCCATTTCAAATTCCTATTCCTCAACTTCTCTTGAGTGTTGATAAAACTAAGTTCCTGATTGTCAGTAAAGACTACAAACTCCTTGGGTAGAAGGTAATGCCTCCATTTCCTAAATGTCTGAACCAAAGCATAAAGTTCTAAGTCATAGGTTGAATACTTCTTCTTTGCTTCATTGAGATTCTCAATAAAGAAGGCTATAGGTATGCCCTCTTGACTTAGCACTCCTATTGCCACTCCACTTGCATCACATTCAACAGTGAACAATTTGTCAAAACGAGGTAATAAGAGAATAGGTTGAGTTTCCACCTCTTGTTTCAGTTTCTCAAACCCTTTCTCAACTTCTTGAGTCCACACAAACTTAGATTTTAAACCACCCTTGATTGTCTCTAGAACTAGTGCACATATATCACTAAAGTTCCTTATGAATTTCCTATAAAATTGAGCCAATCCATGAAAACTTCTTACATCTGTCCTTGTGGTTGGTGTAGGCCAGTTTAGGATGGCTTCCACCTTGCTTAGATCCATCTTAAATGATCCTTTGGACACTACAAAACCCAGATAGACAAGCTCTTGCTTAAAGAACTCACACTTCTCTAGATTGATTGCCAACTTCTCCTCTTGCAACCTTTTAGGAACCATCTCCACATGTTTTAAATGCTCTTGTAATGTCTTGCTGAATATGAGGATGTCATCAAGGTATACCACCACAAGTATCCCTATAAAGTCTCTAAGAACTTCATTCATGAGCCTCATGAATGTGCTAGGGGCATTAGAGAGGCCAAATGGCATCACTCTCCACTCATACATCCCATAATTTGTCTTAAAAGTTGTCTTCCACTCATCTCCATCCTTGATTCTGATCTAATGGTATCCACTCTTGAGATCCAACTTGGTGAAGTACTGAGCTCCTCCAAGACAATCTATCACTCTCTTCTCATTGCTTGATGAAGATGCTTTCTCCGGGCACCTATAAGAAGGATTACCTACTTGACTACAATGGTAGCATTTCATGTTTGCAAAGTATGAATTTCTCCTGCCTGTTCCTCTTCCTCTATTTGAACCACCTTGAGGTCCTCTACCTCTGTTATAACCTCCTCTAGAAGATGTTTCTCCTCCATGCTCTGTGAGGTTAGACTCTCCTTGGTTTCTTTGGTCATTGCCTCTACCTTGGTAGCCACCTCTTTGTCCTCTTTGATATCTTTGATCTCTACCTTTGCCTCTGCCCTTAGAAGCTTGGTCTTGCTTCCTCTTGCTTCTTTCCTCAATCTTTATGGCCAATTGATAGCATTGGTGTACTGTATTGGGACTTAGAAGAGTCATCTCCTCTTGAATGTTCCACTTGAAACCGTTAAGGTATCTAGCCACCTTGAGACTCTCATCCTCTGTCACATTAGACCTCATGCATAGTTTTTGAAACTCCTCAATGTAAGTGTTTACATCTTGGCCTCTTTTCCTCAAGCTTTGTCTTTTCTTGTGTAACATAATCTCATAGTCATCTGCCATGTATGCTTCTTTAACTTTGGCAACCATTCCCTTCCAAGTAGTTATAGGCTGCTTGCCTTCCTTTTCCCTCTCTATCTGAATGAACTTCCACCATGTCAAGGCAGAACCTCTTAGTCTTGACTTGGCCACCTTTACCTTCTGTGCCTCAGTGAATGATCTGTATAGGATCTCGACTATATGCAGTATTGAATGCTTAATTTTTTTACAATGATTATTCCAAGTTAACTAAATCAAAATTAACTTTAGGAAATAACAAAATGAAGGAATTAACAAACTGAGAGAAGGTGAGAGAGAAGAAGAGAAGTGCAAACAGCGTTTGATTACAGAGTTTGTCACAAATGTGACTACGTCTCTGGGTCCGCTCCAATAGAGAGACTGATCCAATTAACTCCAAAAATCAATTACAAGTGCACCACAACCATTCTTCAAGCACTTCAGTAGCATAACAATGCTCTGAAGTGCAAGAATGGCTAAAAAATAATTTCCACAAGACCTCTCTCTCATGTCACCTCAGCTTCAAGACTTCATCACCTGAAAAAAAACTTAATCTCCACTCTCACCTCACACCCCTTTTTATACAAAAAAATGAATCAAATTGGTTACTAACCAATTGATTTACAAAATATTCCTTATATCTCCAAATTACAAATAATCTTTAACAATCTCCCTTATTTGAATATAAATCCCTCATTTATACATAAAAATCTAGATTATATCCCTTTAAATCAATCTAAGCCCTTCAATTTTTTCTTATTTTCGGGATTTGTGGTTTTGGAGGTTTTGATTTAATCTTTAAAAAGTTTATTGCTTGTTTAAATTTCAAATTAGGAGGGAATTGATTAAAATCTATGGCTATCAGGTTTAAACAATCAACAAAACCCGCCGATGCCACCTAATAATTAAAAGCAATGCGCTGGCTTGTTGGTGGCAGACGTTTTTGGAACCCCGCCGGTTCGGGGTTCCAAACCCACCGGCTCCTTTTATAAACAACCACCGCAATACTAAACAACAAAAATAATTGGAGTCTATATTTAGTGAAGCCGGAAAATGTGGTGCAACGGCTACGCGGGATATTCGGAGGCGAGTGGTCGGAGGTTCGAGTCCTCAGCCAAACCTTTTTAACAATCAAAACAAAACCAACCGACTTACCCATCCACATGGGAAGAGGGAGGCCACGTGGCATGCTGAGGAGGTGCCATGTGGAAAAACTTGATTCACTGACAGAGATGACTGGATGTCGACGTGTCTGCTGATTAGTTGATGGCATGGAACTGACGTGGCATGATGACGTGTCCGATGACGTGGCCTGCTGATTGGAGTACGGACTGCCACGTGTCACTCTGTGATTTGGTCCATACAATGCTGACACGGATGACACGTGTCAGATTCTGATCGGTCCACTTCACTGTCCGTACAGTACGAAATGCTGACATTAGCATCCGTACGGTCAAAGTCAACCCTTCATAGCACGATCTTTGACTGACGATATCTTGCGCCTACGATGTCAGATTTCGACAAAATGAGTTGCGTTGGAAATTTTGCGATGAGCTCTTCATGATGATGCCAACTTCAACAACTTTTGACGACATCATTTTTTCCGCTTCCTGGATGCCCCTGATCTAAGTTTGACCCAAGGTTTGACTGGCCATAACTTGCACAAACAAACTCCTTTTCGCTCCATTCAAGTTGCGTTGGAATCAAAACATCGAGCTCTTTCTAATGGTGCTAATTCTGGAGAAAAATGAGACACTTCAATTTCCACTGAAAATATCCACCGGATCAGTGAATCCATCACATTCAAAATGGTTTTCCATTCCCTCTATCCAATCAACAACTAAATTAACTTCCATTTTTCCACTAAATAGTGGTATGCCTTCAAGTGCTTTTCCACTCAAAGCCTTCAATTCCTTCAAGAAAGGCTCTTCTTTCAGAACAGGGTCAGGTTCAGGAGTCTTGTCTTCCTCTCCAACATCTTCTTCCTTTGATATCCTTCCTTCAAATTGCACACTCCTCACTGCACTCTCAAGTTGGGCTATTCTTTCCCTCAATTGTTTATTGTCTTCCTCCTACTCTTCAACAATCTTGGCCAACTCTGCATTTTTCACCATGATGGAAGAATCACTAGACTCAACCTCAGACATACAAGATTCTTCCCAAATCTTTAACTTGCTCTAATACCAATTTGATAGGGTAGGGTTGGATGGAACACTCACTGTCCCATGCTCTGGGTCTCACCTTGGCAAACCCTTTGGTGTCACTCTCCACCTTCTTAACCTATAGGCCCTAATGCTTGTTAGGCACCCCTAGTTCTCCTGGCCACCCCTACTATCATCTCCACTTCCCTAACCAAGCCAATCTTGGTGCTCTCTCTACCATTCCCTCTTTAGCCCTTAATCTTCCTAAAGGCTAGCTAAACCTCCAAAGCTTCACTAACTTGATGCAGGGGTGTGTGATGACTTACATGGCTTCAAAGCCATCTCTCTAGGGTTCTTGATCATTCCCCAATCACCAATTCTCCATCACTCACACCAAACCCTATTCTAGGGTTTAAAAAGGCCTAGTAGCCCTTGAGCCCCAATTAGGCCTCCTAACCTGAGAAAGTAGGCTTAAACTCCCAAAATTCTTAAAGAACTTCACAATCTTCCAAAAGGGACCTTAGTTAATTTTCCTACCTCTCCAAGATTTTTGAGGTTTTAGGCCTTCACTGGCCGTACACAGGTGTAACCCTCTTTTTGTAGGAATTAGGGCTTTTTAGGCCATTTCCTGGCCGCACAGTGATCTATCTACTTCTTTCAACCACCAAATGGACTGGTACAGTTTCTTCTTTCCTTCCAAACCTTTATAAAGACTCTTGCATCCACCACACTCCTTGGGTTGCTAGGGAATTGACACCCCTGCAACGTTAGTGCTTAGTTTTCACTATCTTTCCTAATCGGGCATAGTCAAGCTTGTTGAGGAAAAGAATTTCACCATGGTTCTTGGACTCCTATAGACTCCTAAGCCTAATCTATGTACAAACATGGGGCCTAGCCACATTTCCCACAAGGCAATACTCTAAGTACAGTGGGAATGTAAACTAAAACCCTATCTTTTCCACAGTTTACTAGTCAAAACATCAGATTGAAGAAAGAACAAAGTATTTACAAAAGAACTTGGAAATGAAGAATCAACTAACTAATATACCAACCAGTGCTTCAAAGAGAATTACACTACATTCTAATCTGTCCAAAATTCCTATATCAATCCTTGTACCTACTAATTCAGAACCAAGAACAAAAAAATAGAAAATACACACTCAACTATCGCTGTTTTCTTGCTTTGAAGCTAATTACAAAACTCCAATGAATCCAACCTCAGTTTCCAATTGATGTCCACCTTTAAGAGGTTCATAAAGTGGTTTTTTTTCTCTTTGGTCAGACTTAACCACCTCAATAGGCCTAAATTGTGCAAATGCAACATTTTGGCTTTATTTCCAAATGCTAGTGGATCTTAGTGAAAACAAGTTGGGAAATCATCCTTCCTACCATGAGTTACTGATCCACCTTCCTCCTAACATGATCTAACACCTCTAACACAAAAATTAAATGGTCAACATGACCTTAAAGTGTAAAGACACAAATTTCTTCCTAGGCTTCCAAATTTGCCTATTGCTACCTAATGCTCTCTAGGTGCTCCTGCACCATTAAGGGCCCATTTTTTCCATGATGATCCTACACATAACCAACTGCAAAACTATTTGAAGATGTGGTATTCATTTAATTCACAAGGAGAAAGGGTCTTTGATCCTCAAAGGAATATCAATTTTATAAAGTAGACAGTTCTCACTAAATATGGGATTACCCATGTAATGGATTACAAAGATGTAATAAGAAATTGCTTTACACCTGATGAAGTTTTTCAAAGGAAAAGGATGTGGGAAATAATAAAGAGGCTTGAGAAGGAGAATAAGAAAAGGGACAATGAATTCAAAGGATTCTATGTTGAATAAAAGGATCTTATCAAAAGGATGAATGTAATAATTCACAACTTTGAAAGATAATATATGTTGAACCGTAAAAGAAACCTGAGGGTCAATATTTGAAACCCCCCAAGATTCCCATCAAACAAAGTGGTATTGTAATCACATAGCCCCTACTAGACACTACCACAATACAATAAGAAGCATCCCCTTAGCATCCAAGTATTAAAAGGAAAAAGACATATGAGTGGCCCCCTTAGTGGAATATGAAATAAGTGAAGGAGTAGGGGATACTGAAGAGGTATTTGATGTACTTTTGAATTTTAAAGATGGTGAAGTGGATCACCCACTGCTTAAGCTTGCAATTGATGCTCACAAACTCGAAGAAAGAGTGGATGTACACTGGCATAATGATCAAGAAGTGCATGAAGATGAAAGGGTGATTGCTTCCCTTAGATTTATTGAAGATGATGAATTTATTCAAAATACCAAGTTTAAGGTTTTTTGGTTTCAGATGAAAATGAAGTAATTTGAGGAGAGACTCCAAATTAATAAGATGGGCACTGTGTTGGTATGTGGCGACTGATCATGCTATACTATATAGCCCATGGTATACTGTACACCCTGACATGTATCCTTTCCAGGGTCTGGGGCCGGGCTAGGCCTCAGATGGGGGTTCAGGGGTAGCAACCCTCGAGAAAAATTTTCCTCCTACTTTTTTTTGTTATCAACGAAAAATGGAAAAATCAACGAAAAATGAAAAATCTGATTTTGTAGAACCCAAAATATGGAAGATTCTAAGCTTGATAAAAAGGGGTTCAGATGGGTGTTACAGAAGAATGAAAAATGCAATTATTTGCAAGATTGTAATAGGTTTTTGCACTAGATAATAAAATCTTTGGATGGCTACGGTTTGGTGGATGTAGCCAAGATTGGGTGAATCACGTTAAATTATCTGTGTTATAATCTCTTCTGTGTTTTTTTTTGGTCTCTCTATTTATTACTAAAATCTACATTTAATTGTTAGATATCTACCTTTCTAACCATAAAAAGTGGTATCATAGCCAGGTTGTGTTTTGATTATCATTTGTAGGAAGGTCTCATGTTTGAGTGGGAGCAATGGCAGATGAGGGTAAGAAGGTTGAGAAGTTTAATGGGAAAAATTATTAGTTATGGAAGATGCAGATGGAGGACTATCTCTATCAGAAGGATTTATGGCAACCATTGAAAGGGAAAACCAAGAAACCCGCAACAATGTCTGATGAGGACTTGGAGATTTTGGATAGAAAGTCTCTTGGTAGTATTCATCTATGCCTGGCACAAACAGTGGCATTTAATATTACAAAAGAAAAGACAACTCAAGAATTGATGGAAACCCTACAAAAGTTATATGAAAAACCTTCCACTTCGAATAAGGTATTTCTTATGAAGCATTTATTTAATATGAAAATGGTAGAAGGTGAGTAAGTTACTGATCATTTAAATGAGTTTAATACGGTCACCAGTCAATTAATTTCTGTAAAAGTAAACTTTGATGAAGAAGTTAGGGCTCTTTTGATTCTATGTTCTTTTCCTGAAAACTGGAATAGCTTGGTAATGGTTGTTAGCAATTCTGTTTCTGGTTCGAATACATTGAAATTTGATGATGTTGTTGGTGTTATTTTGAGCGAGGAAATTCATAGGAAAAGATCAACAGTTTTTTGAATGTAGAAAGTAGGGGCAGAACAAAGGAGAGATGAAACAATTTCGGAAATTGTTGGAAGTAACAAGGAAAATCAAAGGACAGAAGGTCCCAATCTAGAGACAAGAGGGATTGCTGGTGTTGTGGTAAGCTGAGTCATTTAAAGAAAGATTGTTGGTCTTAGAAAAATAAAGAAGGAGACAAAATGGAAAGAAGTAAAGAGGCAAATGTGGTAAGTAATAAATCTGATGAGGATGCTTTGATTCTTTCCCTTGATAATGCTGATGATTCTTGGGTGTTAGATTTAGAGGCTTCATTTCATGCTACCCCCCATA
Source organism: Sequoia sempervirens (assembly GCA_007258455.2). Lineage (NCBI taxonomy): Eukaryota > Viridiplantae > Streptophyta > Pinopsida > Cupressales > Cupressaceae > Sequoia > Sequoia sempervirens. The sequence goes on from VDFB02191417.1 coordinate 16,305, forward strand.
GAAGTTATTTTCTTGATTATGTCTAAGGGGATTTTGGGCTGGTTTATTTAGTAGATAACGAAGCCTGTCAGATTGTTGGAAAGGGAAGAATCAAGATTAAGTTGCAGAATGGGAATCATTGGCTACTACATGAGGTAAGACATGTTCCAAAATTAAGCAAAAAATTAATTTCAGCAGAGCAACTAGATGATGAAGGTTGTGTTGTTACATTTAGTGATAAAAATTGGAAGGTCACAAAAGGTGCCTTAGTGGTAGCAAAAGGTGTGAAAGTAGGCACATTATGTCTTTGTACAAGTCATATTGTTCCTTCTACTTTAACTGTTACGGAAAAAAGGTCAATGTTCAGGAACAGTTGTTGCAATTCAACAGGTGGAAGATCATAGAGTTGTTGTGGACTTTGAATCAACACTATGGCATAATAAACTTGGGCATATGATTGCAAAAGGTATGAAAGTACTTCATTCAAATAATGTTTTACCAGGTCTAAAATGTGTTAATATGGATTTTTGTGAAAGTTGTGTGTATGGAAAACAAAAGAGAGTAAGTTTTCTCAAGGATGGGAAGCAAAAGAAAGATGAAAAATTGGAGCTTGTGCATACGGATGTATGGGGACCAGCTCAGGTATCTTCTCTCGGTGACTCTCTGTATTATGTTACATTCATTGATGACGCAACTAGGAAGGTATGGATTTATTTCCTTAGGCAGAAATCTGATGTATTTGAAACTTTTAAAAAATGGAGAAACTTGGTTGAGAATGAGACGAGTAAGAAGATAAAATGTCTCAGATCTGATAATGGTGGTGAGTATTGCAGCAAAGAGTTTGAAGATTATTGTTCCTCTAATGGTATTCATAGGAAAAAAATGGTTCCAAAGACTCCACAGTAAAATGGAGTGGCTAAGCGCATGAATAGAACAATAATGGAGCATGCACAGACTATGAGATTTCATGCTGGGTTGCCTTTAAAAATATGGGTAGAGACTGTAAACACTGCTGTATATTTGATTAATAGAGGACTCTCTAATCCTTTGGGTTGTGGTATTCCTGAGGAAGCATGGAAAGGTAAGAAGGTGAGTTATTATTTTCTCAAAACCTTCAGTTGTGAAGCATTTGCACATGTAGATTCTGAAAATAGAACCAAGCTTGATGAAAAATCAAAGAAATGTATATTTGTTGGATATGGCATTGATGAATTTGGTTATAGGCTTTGGGATTTTGAAAATCAGAAAATTGTGAGAATTAGGGATGTTATATTCAATGAGAAAGTTTTGTACAAAGATCTGTTGCTGCAGCATGAGAAGAAAGAAAATGATTATGCAGTGTTGGATGATATTCCAAACAATAATGTTTCAGTGGTTCCTCATGCTAGGAAACAACAACAACAACAAATACCACAAACTCTTGTTAGACGATCTTCAAGGATAAGTAGACCTAAAAAAAGATTTTCTCCCTCTTTGTATACTATTTTGTTAGCTGATGTTGGTGAACCAAAATATTATGATGAAGCTATGTATGTGGATACAAAAGTTTAGTGGGGAGCATGGAATGGAAGAAGAAATTGACTCCTTGCTGAAAAATTAGACTTGGGAATTATGCAAGTTGCCTGCAGGTAAAAAGGCTTTACCAAACAAATGGGTTTATAGGCTGAAAGAGGAGGATGGAGGTAAGAAAAAATTTATAGCCAGATTAGTTGTAAAGGGATTTGTATAGAAAAAGGGTATTGATTTTGATGATATTTTTTCTATAGTTGTTAAAATGACTTCTATTCATATTGTTTTAAGTATTGTGGCTGCTGAAGATTTACATTTAGAACAGCTTGATGGTAAAACAACCTTTCTCCATGGTGATTTGGAAAAGGAAATATATATGGACTAGCCACAAGGATTTGAAGGCAAAGTTAAGGTGAAACTAGTGTGAAAATTGAAGAAAAGTTTATATGGCTTGAAGCAAGCACCTCGACAATGGTACTTGAAATTTGATAGTTTTATGGTTGAGCAAGGCTACAATAGGTGTAATTATGACCATTGTGTTTATTTTAAGAGGTTGGATAATGACAACTACATTATTTTGTGTTTATATGTTGATGGCATGCTTATAGCTGGGTCTAACATGGATCACATAAGTGAGCTAAAACAACAGTTAGCAAAATATTTTTTTATGAAGGATTTGCGGGTAACAAAACAAATCCTTGGTATGAAAATTTGTAGAGATAGGAAAAAAGGAATTTTTTTTATCTCAAGCTAATTATGTTGAAAAGGTGTTGCAGAGATTTCATATGAAGAATGCAAAAGCTGTCAGTACACCTTTGCCTAGTCATGTTAAATTGACTAAGGATATGTGTCCAAAGACACAAGAGGAGGAAGAAAAAATGTCCAAGGTACCATATGCTTCAACTGTAGGCAGTTTAATGTATGCCATGGTATGCACGAGACTAGATATTGCACATGCCGTAGGAGTTGTTAGTAGGTATTTGAGTCTTCCTAGAGTTGAGCATTAGAATGCGGTAAAATGGATTCTCAGGTACTTGAGAGGTACATCCAATAAATGTTTATATTTTGGGGGCTCTAATACTGATTTAAAATACTATGTTGACTTAGATTTGGCAAGGGATATAGATACTAGGTGGAGTACCATAGGTTATGTATTTACAGTTAGTGGGACATTAGTGACTTGGATTTCTCGATTGCAAAAGGTGGTTGCTTTATCCACCACAAAGGCAAAGTATGTTGCTGCAACAAAGGCGGAAAAGGATATGATATGGCTACAAGTTTTCATGGAGGAGTTGGGAAAACAACAGGTTGAAAATTACTTGTTTACAGATAGCCAGAGTGCCATACATCTTGCAAAGAATTCTGCCTTGCATTCTAAAACAAAACACATATAGTTGAGATATCATTTCATTCGGTTAGTGTTGGAGGATGGACAAGTCAAGCTGGACAAGATAAATACAGATGTCAATCTAGCAGATATGTTTATGAGGGCGGTGACAAGGGAGAAGCTGAGCTCCTCTTCATCTTTAGTTGGCCTTCAAGGTTGAATTCAAGTATAACAAAGTAGCAGGATCCAAGGTACTTATTTCCAGTGGGAGTTGTAATTACAACAGTATTGTCTATGATCAGTCTCCAAGTGGGAGATTGTTGGTATGTGGTGACTGATCATGCTATAATGTATAGCCCATGGTATACTATACACCTCAGCATGTATCCTTGCCAGGGTCTAGGTCTAGGTCGGGCCCCAGGTGGGGGTTCGGAGGAAACAGCCCCTCAGAAAAATTTTCCTCCTACTTTTTCGCATCATCACCGAAAAAGGGAAAAATCAACGAAAAAATAAAAATCCGATTTTGTAGAACCCAAAATCTGGAAGCTTCTAAGCTTGATAAAAAGGGGTTCGGATGGGTGTTACAGAAGAATGAAAAACACGATTATTCACAAGATTGTAATAGGTTTTTGCAATGGATAATAAAATCTTTGGATGGATGCGGTTTGGTGGATGTAGCCTAGATTGGGTGAACCACATTAAATTCTTTGTGTTATAATATCTTCTGTGTGTTTTTTTGGTTTCTCTATTTATTACTTAAATCTAAATTTAATTATTAGATATCTACCTTTCTAACCCTAACAAGTGGTATCAAAGCCAGGTTGTGTTTCGATTATCATTTGTAGGAAGGTCTCACATTTGAGTGGGAGCAATGACAGATGAGGGTAAGAAGGTTAAGAAGTTTAATGGGCAGAACTATTAGTTATGGAGGATACAGATGAAGGACTATCTCTATCTAAAGAATTTATGGCGGCCATTGGAAGGGAAAACCAAGAAACCCGCATCAATGTCTGATGAGGACTTGGAGATTTTGGATAAAAAGGCTCTTGGTAGTATTCGTCTATGCCTGGCACAAATAGTGGCGTTCAATATTACAAAAGAAAAGACAACTCAAGAGTTGATGGAAACCTTGGAAAAGTTATATGAAAAGCCTTCCGCTTCAAATAAGATATTTCTTATGAAGCGTTTATTTGATATGAAAATGGTAGAAGGTGGGTTAGTTACTAATCATTTAAATGAGTTTAATATGGTCACCAATCAATTAACTTCTATAAAAGTAAACTTTGATGAAGAAGTTAGGGCTCTTTTGATTCTTTTTTCTTTTCCTGAAAGATGGAATAGCTTGGTAATGGTTGTTAGCAATTCTGTTTCTGGTTCGAATACATTGAAATTTGATGATGTTGGTGTTATTTTGAGTGAGGAAATTCGTAGGAAAAGCTCAGGTGGAACATCCACATCAGGCAGTGTTTTGAATGTAGAAAGTAGGGGCAGAATAAAGGAGAGAGGAAACAATTTTGAAAATCATGGGAAGTCACAAGGAAAATCAAAGGACAGAAGGTCCCAATCTAGAGATAAGAGGGATTGTTGGTACTGTGGTAAGCCGGGTCATTTAAAGAAAGATTGTTGGTCTCGAAAAAATAAAGGAGACAAAAAGGAAGGAAGTAAAGAGGCAAATGTGGTAAGTAATAAATTTGATTAGGATGCTTTGATTCTTTCCCTTGATAATGCTGATGATTCTTGGGTGTTAGATTTAGAGGCTTCATTTCATGCTACCCCCCATAGAAGTTATTTTATTGATTATGTCCAAGGGGATTTTGGGTTGGTTTATTTAGGAAATAAAGAAGCCTGTTAGATTATTGGAAAGGGAAGAATCAAGATTAAGTTACAAAATGGGAATCATTGGCTACTACATGAGGTAAGGCATGTTCCAAAGTTAAGCAGAAATTTAATTTCAGCAGGGCAACTAGATGATGAAGGTTGTGTTGTTACATTTACTGATAAAAATTGGAAGGTCACAAAAGGTGCCTTAGTGGTAGAAAAAGGTGTGAAAGTAGGAACCTTATATCTTTGTATAGGTCATACTATTCCTTCTACTTTAATTGTTATGGAAAAAAGGTCAATGTTCAGGAACAGTTGCTGCAATTGAACAGGTAGAAGATCATAGAGTTGCTGTGGACTCTGAATCAACACTGTGGCATAATAGACTTGGGTATATTAGTGCAAAAAGTATGAAATTAATTCATTCAAATAATGTTTTACCAGGTCTAAAATGTGTTAATATGGATTTCTGTGAAAGTTGTGTGTATGGAAAACAAAAGAGAGTAAGTTTTCTCAAGGATGGGAAGCAAAAGAAAGATGAGAAATTGGATCTTGTGCATACGGATGTATGTGGACCAGCTCTGGTATCTTCTCTCAGTGGCTCTCAGTATTATGTTACATTCATTGATGATGCAACAAGGAAGGTATGCATTTATTTTCTTAGGAATAAATCTAATGTATTTGAAACTCTTAAAAAATGGAGAAGCTTGGTTGAGAATGAGACGAGTAAAAAGATAAAATGTCTCAGATCTGATAATGGTGGTGAGTATTGCAGCAAATATTTTGAAGATTATTGTTCCTCTAATGGTTTCATAGGTAGAAAATAGTTCCAAAGACTCCACAGGAAAATGGAGTGGTTGAGCGCATGAACAGAACAATAATGGAGTGTGCACGAACTATGAGATTGCATGTTGTGTTGCCTTTAAAAATGTGGGCAGAGATTGTAAACACTATTGTTTATTTAATTAATAGAGGACCCTTTAATCCTTTGGGTTGTGATATTCCAGAGGAAGCATGGAAAGGTAAGAAGGTGAGTTATTATTTTCTCACAACCTTAGGTTGTGAAGCATTTGCACACATAGATTCTAAAAATACAACTAAGCTTGATGAAAATTAAAAAAATGTATATTTGTTGGATATGGCATTGATGAATTTGGTTATAGGCTTTGGGATTTTGAAAATTAGAAAATTGTGAGTAGGGATGTCATATTCAATCAGAAAGTTTTGTACAAAGATTTGTTATTGCATCATGAGAAGAAAGAAAATGATTATGCAGTGTTGGATGATATTCCAAACAATGATGTTTCAGTGGTTCCTCATGCTAGGCAACAACGACAACAACAAATACCACAAACTCCTGTTAGATGATCTTCAAGGATAAGTAGACCTCTAGAAATATTTTCTTCCTCTTTGTATACTATTTTGTTAACTGATGCTGGTGAACCAGAATATTATGATGAATCTATGTATGTGGATACCAAGGTTTAGTGGGGAGCATGGAATGGAAGAAGAAATTGACTCCTTGCTAAAAAATTAGACTTGGGAATTATGCAAGTTGTCTGCAGGTAAAAAGACTTTACCAAACAAATGGGTTTATAGGCTGAAAGAGGAGGATGGAGGTAAGAAAAGATTTAAAGCCAGATTAGTTGTAAAGAGATTTGCATAGAAAAAGGGTATCGATTTTGTTGAGA
>VDFB02191418.1:0-28153 GCA_007258455.2 Sequoia sempervirens
TTTTCAACTTTTTTTTATTTTGCCGAGTCTGCGCTGAGTCCGAGTTCCGAGTCGCTGAGTCGCCGAGTCGAGTCACCCTCGCCGAGTCTGAGTCTTGTAACTATGAGATGAAGATACAAATTTCTCAACCAGCCAATGAGGAATTCAAACCACCAAGCAAGCCGTCCGTTTTCCAAGCAAAATCGTCCTCTTGAGGACTGAAATTCTTCAACTTAAATCTGCCACTCCTTCCCTTGAATTGATTTTTCCTCAATTGCCAAAATTTGGCCAATGGCCACAATATTTTAATATTGAAGCACAAATAGGAAGTCTGAAGCAACGCCATCAAATATCCAACTAGGGTTGGTGTTTCACAACCGAAATTAACACTTAACTAGCTAGGTTTGGTCTTTCACAAACGAAAACTGGAAACCAACTTGCCAAGCATTCAAGCTTACCAATGTAGAAAAGATGTATTCAACTCAAGATGCCGAAATGCATAGCCCAAGCTTCTTTGTATACTTTTCATACCTCATCACCAAGAAGCTTCTAGAATAAAATATTATTTTATTTCATAAGTGACTTTTTGATATTATTTTATTTTTAGTCACTTTATTATTAAATTAATTAAATATAAAGTCACCTTACGATATTGTATTTTTAGGATAACTTTATAAATAATTAATTTAATTAAACTAATTAATTATTCATACTCATGAAATAACAATATTTGTATTTGGACAATTTAATTAATTAAATTAATTTGCCTCCAAATCGGGGACATGACACCTTTTATTTTCCAGCTGTCCCCTTTTTGGGGACGCGTTTCCTGCCGTTTCCCAATTTTCGAAAATCTTGGGGGACGTCCCCTGCCGTCCACTTGTCCCCGAAATGCCATAGGGGACGGGGACGTAGGGTTTTTTGGGGAAGGGGGGCGGAGGACGCGTCCCCGTGTAACACAGTTTTTTTCACTTTTTCAGTGCTTTGTTGTATAAATGTTGCAATCCAATCCTTGGCTGTTGAAGTGAATTTGATCAAAGTTAACATCTTGGATCTTAAGTATCCTTATTGTTTTTGGCTCTTCATTTCAGAATTGATTTCCAATCATTGTACAATCACCAAGAGAAATATTAAGTGTCTGAACCTATAAATAAATGGTTTAGGTGAAATGCAATGCAATTAAACCGAGTAATCATATCTCTGCTGCTCCTTAATGGCTATGTGTTGCTCTGAAATATTGCTCTGAAATATCCCCCCTCCAAATGGATATTTGCTAACTGAAAACTGCCTGTGTATTTGCTTGTGGTTTTATAGTTTTTGTTTTGTTTTGAGTTTTTTGATGAAGCGTTTGCCAGGGAAAGCAATGAAATATATATGCAAACAATTGCAAAATAGACAAGCTATTGAAGCAAAAGCAAGATTCTTTCAAATCAGATTTCTTTCAATGCTTGAAAATTACATAACATCATACCCGGATGCCAAAGCATGAATTAATATGAATCTGAAATACTTTATCAGCAATTCTGGAAATTCATATCAGCAAACTGGAAAACCCTTGCTTGGACGCCTAGCTCAGAAATTTGGTTTCTCCACCTCAAATATGATATTCAATGAACGCCAAGATCTAGCCACCCAAAATGGAGGTGAAATGAAGCTGAAAACCTAGGTGCTTCAGCCTAGCAAACCCACGGCCAGCCTTGGATATTGTATGGCCCAATAGAGATGAATTGTATGGCATCCATGAAACCCACATGGCTTCCAAAATGAATGCAAACAACAATTTGCTTCTGATGTAAACTTCTGATCTGCACTTAATAACCTCTGAAAATCTGAACCAACTATCTCCAATCAAGCACAAATGTGATCTCTGAGTGAAGCCACTTGAAGATGCAAACCTTGGGTGGTATTTCACACTTGTAGAATGCACAATTTGAGAGAGCTACGTTCTCCAAGAACAAATTGCAGCAGAAAACCCTTGTTTTCTTCTCATAGGGAAAACTCTTCAAAATTTGCTAAGTGTTGAATGAATGATGAAATGCTTTTTGAGTGCTTTTTATACCTTCTCCAAATAGCATGATTTCCAAGGCACTTTTAATCCATTTAATATATTAAATTATATGTGCTTTTGTTGCCATGTATTAATACTTTATGTGGGCGCCCCTTTAATGACTTTTAAATGGTTTGACTTTATCTTATAAATTATGCCTTTATTATAAAGTCAATAAAGTCATTATGAAATCCACTTTTATAATTTAATTATTATTAAAGTAATCACTTTAATAATAATTAAAATATCATAACCGCACGAATAATCAACATTAATTAATTCTGTCAATGCCACGGGGAAGCCCACTGCTCAAACTGCTCATGTGGATGCCTTACTGTATATAGTAAGGGTGGACACCAACGTCCAAGGCACTTACTAAAAATAGTAAGTGTGCATAAATGGAGCCTGTAACACCTCCAGACGGCAACCCCAGAATATGCCCAAGTATTGGAGAGGAAAACACCATAAACTGCCATTTGAAGAACCATATAACTCCCACATAGAGCCCTCTAAACACCAACATTAGCCTGCGAGGACCAGATGATAGGCTAATCCGACAAACATAGAAGCTAGCTAAACAGGGGACATTACATGGTCTCAACTTTGTGGATATAAATTTCATAAACAATTCCGTCTGAGCTGACTGCATGTATCTCAATTTCTTATATTTATTGTAATTTCATTGGTATATGGTGCTTTTGTGGCACTGTTTGAATGCTAGTCTCATTTTTCTGCAACAGATCTTATAGCAAATAAATTTATTTTTAGTTTTCTTTTATTTTCTGTATGACAGGTATGTCCTGGGAATTGATGAAGCAGAGGCATTTTCTGAACGTTTAAAGCGGGAACTACTTGCTTTGGAGGCAGCAAATGTTTATGCTATTTTGGAGAGTGAACCTTTAGTTGAAGAAGTAAGAGTTAACTCTCGGCAAACATCATGAATTGAATGTTTTTTCAACCATGTGAATTTCTTGGCTTGCATAGTTTTTTGTGTATTGAGTATGGAGCTCAAGTGTGGAAAAATTCATTGAAACAGTTATTAAGAATCTTTGAATAGTTTTTAATATTTTACTAAACTTTGTGTTATGAAGGACTGTTACCATGATTTGAGACATGTTTTCAGGTTTTACAAAGTCTTGAATCAGCTATGGTTTGTGTAGAAGACATGGATGAATGGCTTAGCATCTTCAATGTGAAGTTGAGGCATATGAGGGAGGATATTGAATCGGTAGGTTACTTAATGTTTCCAATAATTTGTGTTGAAGCTTCATCTCCATTTTCATAGGGTACTTGCAAATGCAAACACTACCAGTATAAAACAAACTGTTTTGCATTATGTTTTTTGTACAAGTTACTAGGATTTTTTGTCCTGCTTTAGAATGCAAGGTTCCCAGATGATGCTCTATCCTCTGTTCAGAGGTAAACATATCTGAACTATACCGTTAAAATGATGAGTTCTTCTTGGTTCCATTTTTCTTACGCTCTGACAAGAGAGTTCATTAAGATTCTAGTTTTGGCATCTTTTCTTTCATTACTTTTCTCATTTTTTGGGTCAGCCATATTACTTCAGTTATCAACCAGAGATCTTTGGTTTGTAAGGATAAGATAGATATATTAGCCCCAGGGTTGCGTATGCAGTACATCAAGCATTCTGCAGTGAAGTGTGACCATGGGATGAAATACTCTATGCAGTATGGATGAATAATATTAAACTGCATGGGACCATTGTTAATTGATTGTGTCACCAGTCACAATGACTGGGTGATGTTTATGTTGTGACTAAGCACTATCATCTGCAACAAAAGGATGCATTACATCTCAGCATGTTCAAATAAGCTATAGCACTGGTTGGCTTAGGTGGCACGTTATATATGTTCAAAGATCACTATCAATACAAGGCAATGTTTGGTCATCTTTCCTCTTTTATTCTGTTATTTCATCAGAGCTTTGTTAATTTAATACAATACTTGGTCATCAGTCTGAATGAAAAGGGGCTCATTTTAAATCAGAGGCGTTCAAGAAAAAATTAGACCTTCACTTGTCACTATAACTTTGTAAGGTGGTCTTGGATTAAGAACTGCCTTAGAATCTTTAACTGTTAATAACTACTTGAGTAGGCTTGATATGAGCAACTGCAGAACTACTTTTTGTGTCTGATTTGTTGGCCAACATTGTCTTAGATTTGGTCAATAGTTTTCAAGGTCATTTATTATGCTGTTTTTAATTTAAATTTGACTTTAAAATGTCTGGAATTGGTGAACTTGTCTTGTAAACCCAGAGTTATTTTATCATTCACTCCTAAACATTGTATTCTTCAAATTTTATGAAAATATGATTATTGTTCTTGGTGATGGAGTCTGGATTTGGGGCAAGGAAGAAAGTCCTGTAATTATTTGAGGGTAAACATTGCTGCTCTTGTATCATAAAGCCCTAGAGGTATTTGTATTTCTCACTTCAAATGATTTAGTCTAGGAATATTTAAAATAATTACTGTTGTTGTTGGAGTCCCAGATTTAGGGCAGGGTAGAAGGTCTCACATAGAAGTGGGACATTTGTGTGATTGTATAGATTGAAAGCTCATATTTGTATTGCTTTACCTGTAATTTTTCTTACAAGTGTTGCTTCCACTTTGATGCATGCCGCTTGTCATCTAAAGAGTAATTATGGAATCTTTGTCTCCCATGTTCTTGGATGTTGTTCTTATGGTGTTTCGTTAGTGTCATTGGATTACCAATGAAAGGTACTCTTCACAATGCATCAAATGAGATGTATAATTGAGCTTGGATGTGAAAAATGCTTTAAATTTGTTTACTCGCCTCCAAGCAAATTATCAGAAGGGGGGACAATACAGATGTACACCATGCTTTTATTTTGATGTCTTCCAACTGTCTTCACTGAGGAGTCGACAATCCCTTGAGGAACAACAGAATTGATGCGAACCTCTTGAGGCTCAGAAGGAAAGGTCATACAATTGCCACTCCCCAAAGAAATTGAGGGGGAGGTCGAAGCATTATTTTTCTGATTGTGTTTTACTTTTTTCAAACATTTTATCACTTAGATGTCCAAACTGCTTACAGAATAGACAATAAATATTGGCATTCTCATAAACAATAGGTTGGATCCGAGTACCAAATTTACATTTGAGGGTGATACGAGTTGTAAGAACTGTATTAAACATTAACACAAATCCTGGGAAAGACCAATCTCGACTTCTATTGGGTACTTTGAGCGGATCTTCCTTGTTAGTAAAATGGAATAAAAAAACTCATCAACCATCACGCTGATAGACACACTTCCTTTTAATTTCCAGACTGAACCTGCCCATTTGCAAATTTGATCCACATCAGTTCTAAAGGCCAGAAACTTACCGACTAGTGCAAGATCCATGCCAGTAATCACTTATTGCAATAGATCATCTGGGACATCAATAGCCACTCCTTCCACTGAACTGGGAACCAGAGGGATTGATCCCTTTACAGACTTAAGGGAGTTTTGACCAATTAATTTGTCCACAAAGGAAACAGGGTCTTCTGTAACAAAGAAAGATGTTGTTTCCTTGTCAGGAAGAAATGATAGAGCCAGAAACATATGAATGAGAACTAGGGTTCAGAGGAGTCTTAGACTCAGTGGACCGCAAGGATGAGGGAAACTGTACCAATCTGTCTTTATTATTAGTATGTGAATGATGAATCAATGACACCCAAGTGACATGTAACACCTCTTAACATCTATGATGGGATGATAATATGACAATCAGATATTGATACATACAATTTCATATTCATATTTCAGTTTTCAATGGTTAATGTTAAATAGTTATTGTTCAATGTTCAACATCATAGATGATAGATGTTATTGTTATTTGAATTGCATCTATTTAGGATGCTTAATGAATGTTGTTTTCCTTCATAATCTTTAAAGAGTTTGAAAATATCACATTATTTAGTCTTGATTGGATATTACTAGTAGCTTTTTCTCTATAACGTAGTATTTGAGTATGTAATCTCAAATCTAACTTATTTTACTTATTATAAATTGTATGATATTATTCAATTTTGATTGACAGATAGAATCTAGAAACAATAAGATGGAGATGCAGTCAGTCAATAATAAAGCTCTCATTGAAGAACTTAACAAACTGCTTGAGCGCTTACATATACCTCCAGAGGTATGTTCTATCGAAAGTTTAGCAAACTCATTGATGTTTATAAAATTGGTTTGTCTATTTCCACTGAAAATAGCTTTGGGGGTTTTTCTTCATATTTGTCTTATGTTTAATTTTATAGAACATGTTTTGCTTTGTCAGGTATAAATTCTGATTTTGTATGTGAAACTGCTGTGGACAGAAGAACCATATTTTTCTTGGCCATTACTGAATCCGAGAGTTTGATTGCCTTTGCAGTATGCATCTTTGCTGACAGGAGGTCCATTTGATGAGGCAAGGATGCTGCAAAATGTTGAGGCTTGTGATTGGTTAGCTGGTGCTTTGCGTGCCCTTATGCCACCAAGTTTGGATTCTAACTATGCAAATATGAGAGCGGTATGTGCAGGCATCTGGTCAAAAATTTGTTGTTCCACCAGCATTCACTTACTGGGTTTGTCCTGGTTAGCAAACACTGTAGATACAGTCTGATAATGGATATGTTTAGCGAGTCTTGTTCATTGCATTTTGCAGGACTGTTCTTATTAATTACCCAGAATGTTATATTTCATTTTTACTAGAAGTGGTATGGCATAGAGGATTATTTGATTTCTGGATTTGGTAATGATATAATGTGTAGGTCAGAGAAAAGCGTGCAGAACTTGAAAATTTGAAAAGCACTTTTGTACGTCGAGCATCTGAGTTCCTAAGAAACTATTTTGCTAGTTTAGTGGATTTTATGATAAGTGACAAAACATACTTTTCTCAGGTAAATTTCTTTCCACATCTAAGGAACTGGATGTCTCTTAAGGTGAATATTTGAAGGAAAATTCTAATTCATGAGTATGATTTATATTGGTGGACATACTCAATTTTGTTTGCAGAAAGGCCAGCTGAAAAGGCCTGATCATGCTGATTTGAGATACAAGTGCCGAACATATGCACGCATGTTGCAACACTTGAAGGTATTCTGTTTGATTGAGCATTCAATAAAGCTATGCAATTTTTGTCTTTATATCATCTTATCATTGGAGCTACTTCTAATGGATGACCTCTCCAGAGTCTTGATAAGAGTTGTTTGGGATCACTTAGAAAAGCTTACTGCCATTCTCTGAACCTTCTGCTTCGTCGTGAGGTAAGAGTGCATCTTGTATGAGAGTATGCTCTGTAATTATGAATTTTGGAAATATACATAACTTCAGTTTGGTATTTGAATCGTCTATGTTTTGTTAACTGCATAATGACCTAATCCAGAATTTTCTAATGGATTGTCTTCCTGGGGTTAGGGAGAGATGCATAAGGAACAAAGATAATTACATAAAGCTTGTTTTTTCAAGAAACACAGATTGGTTGCATTATGTTATTGGATCTAGCTTTTCTACTGAATGCTTCTCCATTCGTGTTTTTTGTAAAATCAACTTGCTTCCATCTTCTACATTAGGCATGTTAGACCATGCTTCTGTTTCTTCCCTGCAGCTCAACTCTTCCCTAACTTCATTTACGTCTGATATTTTTCATTAATGTACATTTGTAAAAAATGCATTTGATTTACATAATCATTTTGATAGCTCCGCACAAGATTTCTTTGGCTAACCTGTCTTCTTAAAGTCTAAATCTTGTTTGAGGAATTTGAACATGTATCCACAACTTAAGATCATTATGCTGTCATTAAGGCAACAAGATTTTATTTGAGTGGACATTTTTTTTAACTATAGAGTGGATATTGTACAGGCTCGTGAGTTTGCTAATGAACTTCGTGCTAGTACTAAAGCATCAAGAAGCTCTACGGTGTGGCTAGAAGGATCTTCTGGTTCCAATTCAGGAACCAATGCAGATACTTCTACTGTTTCAGAAGCGTATGGAAGAATGCTCACTATTTTTATTCCTTTGCTTGTAGATGAGGTGTGTCATCTGAAAAAATGCTTCAAGATGCTTTTCATGTTCTACATTGTGAGTGTAATTTCAACGAGTTCTCATTTGAATCGTCTTTGTTGTTTGCTTCAGAGTTCATTTTTTGCATCATTCATGTGCTTTGAAGTTCTCCCTCTCGTTCCCCCAGGGGCCCCTTCTAGTACTGGCATGGAAGGATCGAATGATGATGAAAATGATGATGATTTAGGCCTCATGGACCTTGACGGGAACGACATTAAGCCTAGTATACTTCATTTGCTGAATGTTAAATAAGATAATAGTCATTTTTTGAATGAAATTTTAATCTTCTTATGCCAAAGTTTTCAATGCCAGTTTTGGATCAGGAATTCAATTATCAATAAAGGGAGCATAATATTCTACTCCTCACCAGGGTCTTGCTTCTTATATGCTAAATGTCTCTGTTACAGACCAAAATTCTGTGGAGCTGGAGGCCTTAAATGAAGCTCTTCAAGAACTACTTGATGGAATCCAGGTGAAGTTAGAATCTCTTGGGTAACTCACAATGCTTTGCAAAATTTTTGAGATAAGAATTCTGGATGCTACTTTTATTATACTGATCACAGTGGATATAAAGTTAGTATTTATAACTTGGTTACCAATTGATATTGGTACATTAATTACAAAAAAATGTAAATTTCTTTGGTCGTTCATAGTTTGTACTAGCTAAGGTGATGGATGATAAATCCAATTGCTGAATACATGACTTCTAGCAAACTTTAAACTGGCTCCTGTGTCTAAGAAGGGATGACAATTTTGAAATTCTATATTCTTGTCTGTAGCAACCTTCACTGGAATGTACACAATGGGGTTGGCTTGTATTATTCTGTTTATCTAATGCTGCTCTATTTTTGTTTGCAAGCAGACTATTTGAATGGGCCCTGACTGGTTGTGCTAGTTGTCACCTTTTTGGCAAGTGGTATTAATGCTTTAGTATCTTTGCAGAGTCATATATAGCAATTACTGGTTTATTTCATTTTGTATTGGATTAATCACTATATGATATATCTGTGGAACTCTGGCTGCCATTGTTGTTTTCTGTTTCCTCTTTTTGTTTGCCTTTATTGGAACAACAATTTACATCTGATTCTGAATATAATTTTCAGGTTCTTATGGATTTGTGCAAGTTCTGCTTCGTCTGGCAATTACCTTGTTGTCGACCTTTATAAATTTTTTCTTCAGTTTCTTCTATGGAAATGATATCTTATCATTTTTCCATCATTACAAGCTATAACTTGTGTAGGACCTTTTTGTGGGCAAGAGTGTGTATTCTACCCTTTTTGTTTGCAGAAGAGTATGCATAATACCCTTTTTGTTTGCAGGCATAACAGCTAACATTCTTTTACATCTTTCTTTGCTCAAGGGTGCTTCGTTATCTTAAAGTATCTATTAGGTTTAAACTGTTTAGGTTGAACAGATTTAAACTGAAATCCCGATCTTTCTTAAAAGCTGGCCTTTTATTACAACCAAAAGTGTCAGCATTGACAATTTCATTACATGCAGTTACAGGTATTCTGGGAATGCTTGTTGGGCACTGGGATGTAAGCATATTCTTCTGATTTCTGCCTCTATCAAATCTACAAAATACATTGTAGATATATGTTTTATATAGGAGTTTAATTTTTCTAATACTAAATTCTGTAATCCTTTTGGCAAGGCTCCAAGATACTGAACTTTGACATTTTCAATTCTTTCTAAATTTAAAGAACAGATACTCACGCTTATGTTCAGTGGAAATTTTTTTCAAACTGTGAAGTGCCACAACATTTCATAGCAGCTAAGAGGATTTGTTCGTCTTTCTTCTTCTTTCCCTGGATAGGAACAAATTCAGCTACAATTGTGTCTAATAGTGCTTGAAATCCTTGTAGTCTGACATTATTTTTGCATCTTAAGATGCATTGCCCTGGTCCCACCGAAGCAAAATTATACCAAAAGTGCTTCTCATAGCTACTTCTTCTGCAGTATCAGTAGTCTAATTGTTCATCTGCTTCAAAGTATAGAAATGCCTTGCCCATACTGTTATTGATCTACAGGGATAGAATCAACATCTATATTTAGTAGTAAGCATCCACTACTCTTTACAGGAAGCATATTATGCAACGGTACTAATTCCCAGCTGTCTTTACTCTTCTTGTTGCCCTGTCTATATGTGACCCTGTTTTTTCTGCTGATACTAAAGTTTATTATGAGATGCTGGGTTTTTGGCTGTTGGCTTGTTGAGTGATACTGGAAGTTGAAATGGCTCAAGATTCTCTGGTAGTTAAATGGATTTTTGAGATTTCATTTTTATGTGCTGTTTTATTGCTGCATGCTTTTCTTACTCATCTGTTGTATTCCTTTTATCTAAATAATCATTCATTGCTTCTATATCCCTATTCATTTGCTGCAGCTCAGATTCTAAGATTCCAACTCTTTCAGATGTTCTGTCAGTATTTGCTTCTACATATCCAATCCAAGTGACCAGATACTTTAACTACCTAATCTCATCTTTTTGATTTGTTTGGGATGTTTCTCTAAAGTCTAAATGACCAGGTAAATTTTTGGATGTTTCTCTAATTGGCATTCAGGGTTGATGATCTGAGGTGTGAATTACAATGCTACACATGACCAGGGTAATATTTGGCTAATATAAATCATGGTCTGGTGATTCTTTAGGTGCTGTGGATGAACTGTGTAAGACACCCAGCACAGAATAACGGCAAATATAACTGTAATACACCCAGCACAGAATAACAGCAAACGAAGGATGACTGAAACTCCAATTTATTCTAATCAATGAAGTGAGATAGGCTCAGCATTAATCAATATTAATCCGCAGATGACACAACAACTCCCAGGAATGCACCCAGCCTTAATTAAGATTCTAAACACAGTGAAAGCAATCAATTTTACACAATACAGATCCAGTCTTATCCAAAGCTCAGAATTTCATTGAGTACTCAGCACAGTGATACAAGTATGAAGCTTAGGCAGACTGAGATCCACAATGACATGTTAGTTATCTGATACATACAATATGAATGCCTGAATAACACGCCCTTGGCTTATGAAGATTGCGCGATAATGTAGACCCGTACTGCAGATTAGTAATGATGTCTGACTGCTGCGATTACTCCTAGTGATGTGATTAATCCTGTGCACCCAGCTCGGATTGATAGGTGCCCTTGCCAGTGGCGCGATCTTAAAAACTGCGGCTGCTTCCTTCTCCTTCGTCTTCGAACAATTGAGACCACGGGTTCCTTGTGCAGGGTAAAGAGGCCAGGTGTGGCCAGAGCTTAGGCTCGGCCACAAAGTTGTTTGATCACTGCTTCTTCCCAATGCCTCTCTCCCCTCCACAACTCGCACTTCACACACCTGCGGTATACAAAGGCGGACTGGCTGAAGAATGATGGAAAGCTATGGAAGAGAACCGTGATGCCAGGTAAGGGCTACGTCCTACCAGGCACGGTTAACAGAGGGTATCGTCCCGGCAACCAGGTCATGATTCCATTTTCCGTGATGATTTCCAAAAGCAACAGATCCAGAATAAATATGCATTCTAGGCGCTAACCCAAATAGGTCGGTCAAACATATAAATGTTAAATGTTATTATTAATAATTTAAAATTTATATTATTATTTAATAATTTATTTATTTGAAATGCTAGGCTGGCCAACCTAGCCTTAAATCGAGGACATCACAAACTGACTTCAGATGCAGGAAGGGAATGTAGATCAATGGTACCTACCCTTCGAGATATGAATCTAGGCTTTAAAGATAAAGCAGTTTTTCTGACTGGGAGATTCTATAAACTAACAGATTCTAAATATTGCTGTATAACTGGGTAGCTTGAGGAATAACCATTTGCAGTGATGTTTCTTCTGCAAGTTATTAGATTCTTTGAACCACTAGGATAAGCTATGCCACAAGCTGGTTTGGTAGGCGGTAGGAATGAATTCAATAGTCTAAATGTATGGCGAGTATTGTAGTTATGTATTGTGCACCTATTTCATAATCGAACTATGGATGCATAGTAATGCCCAGTTGAGCAATACACGTGTGAAAGTATCCATAGCTATGTTCCACGGCGTTTCAGGGACGGGGACGGGGGGACGGCAGGGGACTAGTTTTGGGGATGGCAGTCCAAGGGCAGATTTTTTGGGATGGTGGGGTGACGGCGATATAGGAATTTTTGAAAATATATATATATGCATGATTTTTAAAAATATATTATATATATAGAGGGAAAGAGAGCAATTTGAAATATTAAATATGTGCAACAATATCAATATAACAATATGTGCATAGATAAAGAGTATAACAACATTATAACAGCAGTAAAACAGCGATATAACAGCAGTATAACAGCAATATAAAGATAAAGGTAAACACTAACAGCAATATCATTTCAATTTTAGGTTGAACGACTAAAGTAAATATAATAATATTTTATTATTTAGTCAATGCCATTCGAATGGGGATAAAACATTTTTATCAAATTTTCATTATAAAACATTTAATATTTAATATTTAATATTTGATAAAACATTTAATATTTATCAAGCAATTTTTTTTTAATTTGGTAATAAAATTAAATAGTTTGTTTCAAAATTAAATGTTTTATCAAATATAATGAAATATTTAATATTTATCAAGCAATTTTTTATTTAATTTGTCAAAAATCAAAACATTTTTTACTTTGACGAAAGGGGGACGCTTGGGTGTCCTCGATACGGTTGGGGGACTCCTAGCTGTCCCCTAGCCATTTCAGGGACGCCTAGGCGTCCCCTTTTATTTTCCAGCCGTCCCGTTTTTTGGGGATGCGTTTCCTGCTATTTCCCAATTTTCGAAAATCATGGGGGACGGCTAGGGGCCGTCCCCTCGTCCCTGATACACCATAGGGGATGGGGACGTAGGGTTTTTTTTTGGGGGGGGGGGAACTCGTCCTCGCATAACATAGATCCATAGTTTTTCCGCTTTTCTAATTCGTTAGCAGATATGAAGAAAATAAATTCTAGACATATTCCTGTCCCTTTAACCATTATATTAATCTCAGTTTGTTTGGTAATGTTTAACAACTTTGCTTGAAGCTTTGGTTCAGAATAGAGATCAGTTCCTAGAGTATTGGGAAATTGAAATTGATTCCTTTTGCTAACAGAAGATTCCTTTATTTTTAACATGAAGATATGTAAAGCAGTAGGTAGCAATTGCAAAAATTAAGATGGGGAAGTGGCACTTGGAGAATTAGATGAGAATTTAGAAAGTTTGGTTTGGTTGTCATTGAAGAGAAAGGCAGGGATTTGGAGCGATTAGAACATCTAATGGCAAATTTTCTAATGAGGAATGATTATTTGGAAAAAGAGCAGTAGTTGTATTGATAGGTGGTTGTCAATTTGAATCCATAGGGTTTTAATTCTTTCTCCTTGGGTGATATCCTAGTTAGTTTCGCGAAAGACTATCGAGATCTTTAGCTTGATGAAAATATTGATCTTGTCGACAAGCATTTCGGTAGATCGATTGTTTGTAGGATCACAAGTAGAAGACCTATTTAGGAAATTCACAAATGGATTGAAGAAAATTGGAGCAAAGTTAAAAGGCCTTACTTTTCAAGTGTCCTACGCTTAAGAGAGATTGCAAGTGATGGATCTTACTCTTAGTGAAGGGTTTGGTAAGATGTTTGCAACTTACTTTGCAATATGACAATACCACAAATCAATGACCTACTCCTATATCATCTCCTTAATGTAGTGCATATGGATCTCAATGTGTTTGTTCCTTTGATGATGAATTGGGTTCTTTGAGATCCAAATTATACTCGAGTTGTCATAGAACATTACTAGTGGCCTTTGGAAAGGCATGCCAAATATAATAAGAATATTTTGAAGTGAAAGAGTCTTAGTGGCAACATTAACAGCCCCTCGATACTTGGCCTCAATCAAAAAAAGAGAAATAGCATGTAGTTTTTTGCTATGCCAACAAATAGGGCCAAAATGAAAGTAAACACTATAGGTAGATGTAGACTTACAATGATCAAGATTACCAGCCCAATTAGAATCTATATATTTGTTTGAACTTGTACCTGTTGCATAGTAAAACTTATATCTATGGTTGCCCTATATATAGTGCAAGATGCATTTGGTAGCTTTCCAATGAAGGCCATGTGGTTCCTACAGAAAACATGAAACCATGAGGTGTTTCGACCAGTGTGAGTTAGATAGATGAAGCTACCGACATTTGAGGATATAGTGTGGCATCGACAAGTGGAGTGGAAAGCTTAGCCTCAATTTTGAATTTTGATTGAGAGAGAATTAGTGCAAGCTTACAATCAACTATGTGAATTTGAGATAGAAGATCAAGCATACTTGGGTGAGCAAGAGTAATCTTGAGAAATTAGTTCAATAAACCTGTCTATCATGGAAAACTTGTTATGCAAAATAAATATGACTCTTCTCATGATGGATGATGAGCTCCATGTAATGAATAAGTCTTCAACATAGAAAACAAAAAACAAGTGAGAGTCATCTTGTTTCGCGGAAACCCGGGGACGCCCCCGGGTATTTGCCCCCCCCCCTGCCCGCTGGGGGCAAGGGGCCGGTGACTCCGCGGTCCTCGAAACCCGACGAAGGGATGAAGCACCCGCCCTACAGAGGATGCCAGGGTCCCGCGGGATAGGGAGCGCCTAGCCGTCCCTCGACCGTCCCGGGGACGGCCGGCCGTCCCCTATCGCACAGCAGCAAAAAAGACATAAAAATAAAGTGTTTTTTTAAATTTTTTTGTTTTTAAAACATTGCTTTGTGGGCCCCACGCCTTCCCAACCCTAATATGGCCACTTAAAACATTTTTTTACCTTCATTTGATCTCATTTTAACTTGCCAAGATAAAATTGCAGCCAAGAGCAAAAGTGAGAAGATAAAGAGAAGGGTTTGAAGGAGTTGTTGGAGAAGAAAAACCAGCATTTAGGAGGAAGAAAGGAGAGCATTAAGCAAGCAACCAACAAAAGAAGTGAAAGAGGTAAGTTAATCTCTCATTATCTTTCATTTTTTTTCATTTTTTTCTAAGTTAAAATGATAAAATGTATGATTTTTTGTTTTTTTTTTTAATTTTCAGTTTGCAAAAACCAAAAGAAAACAAAATGAGCAACAATAGTGAAGATAGTGGGGATGTTGAGAGGGGGGAAGAAAACCAATCAATTCATATGGGGCAGCCTCAAACAAACCCATTTGATATCCCTTCTGAAGACTTGAAAAAATATGCAAAAGGCCCTTTTAATTCTAAAAAACCTCTTCTTCAACTAGCATCACGTATAGACAAAGACAAAGGGAAAAACACTGGGGGTAGTAGATTGTGGCTATGTCACATTTGCAAAGAAAAATATAATGGGAGCTATACAAGAGTCTATTCTCATCTATTGGGTTTTGGAGGCCATGGGGTCAAGGGTTGTAAAGATATAAAAGATTTTGAGAGGATGGAGTGTTATAGATTGCACTTGGAGGCCGGAGGAAGGCCTATGGATCAGCTTATGCAAACTCAATCCGCACATTCAACCTCACCTATGCCCTCTATGCTTGGTAGTCCTAGTGTTGGTAGTGGTAGTAGTGGTGCGGGTGGTGTTCATATTTCCACAAGAGGGAAGAGGAAGGCTGCTACTTCTAGTGAGCAGCAAAATACAGTTGAAAATATGTTCAATGTGCAAGCACGAGATGTGGCAGATTCTTCCATTGCCAAATTTTTCTATGCCCATGCTATCCCATTCCATGTAGCACGTTCTCCCTACTTCAAACAAATGTTTAGAGATGTGGCAAATGTTGGTACCTCATACATTCCCCCTGGAGAACATAAATTACGTACTACACTCCTTGAAAAAGAATATTCTAAGGTGAGTGTGGTGATGGAGGACATGAGACAGTGTTGGATTAGAACAGGTTGCTCTATTATCATGGATGGGTGGACCGATATTAGACAACGGCCACTTATAAACATCATAGTCACATGTTCAGCTGGTCCATATTTCCTTAGAGCCATTGATTGTTCTGGAAAGCGCAAGGATGCAAAATTCCAATTTAATATTTTGAAAGAGGCTATAGAGGAGGTTGGGGCAACCAATGTTGTGCAGGTGGTTACTGATTCAGCACGTGTGTGCAGATTAGCAGGTTTGATGGTTGAGAGTGCTTACAAGCACATCTTTTGGACCCCTTGTTGTGTTCATGCGTTGAACAACGCATTGAAAGACATAGGGAAGATGGATTGGGTGCACCAGGTGTTGTAGATGCTAGAGACATTCAGATGTTTATTTGCAACCATCACACCTCACTTGCCCTCTTTAGGACATTTTCAAGGAAGGAATTTCTCAAGCCTGTAGCAACAAGGTATGCCAGCTACTTTATTTTGTTAGAGAGGATGCTTGAGGTACAGGAGGCTCTACAGTTGATGATGGTTAATTCAGAGTGGAATAGATGGGCTATGGCAAGCACTGCAGAAGGGAGAAGCATCAAACAAAAAATTCTTGATGATAATTGGTGGTCCAATGTGAGGTAAAAAAATTGTTAATTAATAATTTGTTAATTGATTGCTGATTTTATAAAAATATATATATATGATTTTATTATTAATATTTTTTTATTTTCTAAGTTCTAACTTGTCTTTTTTCAAATTTTTGTTTGCAGATTTGTTTGCTCCATCATTTCACCTATTGTGGATGTCATTAGATATGCTGATACAGACTCTCCAAGTCTTGGAGAGATTTATGAAACTTTTGACTCCATGCTTGGAAAAATGAAGAAAGCAATTTCTGATAAGGATCCTAATTCGGGATTATATGAGCAAAAAATTAGGCCCATTGTGACAAGGCGGTGGAACACTATGAACACCCCGCTTCATATGGCAGCCTTTGCTCTTAATCCCAAATGGTATGTACCTAGACCTGGTAGGATGCCTCCTTGTGATGATGATGAGGTGAAAGAAGGGTTTATGAAGGCCCTTGCAAAAATATATTCAATTGAGGAGGCCAGTCTAGTTCGTACACAGTTCACTGATTTTGTTAATCTCCGTGGTCCAACATTCGGCAAACCAGAGGCCAGGGTAGATAGAACTACAGTAGCTCAAAGGGATCCTATTGGATGGTGGTCATGGCATGGGAAGGATGCACCACAATTGAGGACGCTTGCTGTTCGCCTCCTTTCACAGGTAATACTTTAGATTATCATTAACATAATTTGATTTAGATGAGTGATAGTGTTGAAGTTTGAACATTTATATAATCATAATTTAAATTGAATGTCCTAATTAGTAAATTTAAATTACTAATTTAGTTTTTAAATTTTGTCTCCTCTCACAGGTTGCTAGTTCCTCTGCTGCAGAGAGGAATTGGTCAACATACGGCTTTATTCACTCTATCAAGAGGAATAGGCTGACCTCTAGACGGGCAGAAAAATTAGTGGCTGTGCATAGTGCTTTGCGACTCCAGGATCGTCAGACTCCTGAGTATAGACAGACTCCAGCATTACGATGGGATGTTGATCCAGAGGATGTCACACAAATTGATGAGGAGGAGAGACAGGAGGGATTGGTTGGAGTTCCATTAGATGAGCTAACCCCTCACAGTGACAGTGACTCAAACTATGAGTCTGATTTTGATGCAGTGTTGGTAGATGCCGAGTAGTGGCAATCATCATACTTTCTATTTCTATGTTTTTCCTTTGGACACTTGTGACTTTGTCATTTTGACATTTGTAGTACAAACTTGTAGCCTTTTGGGCATTTTATTATTTTATATCATATGCACATTGACTATTTGACATGAATTTGAATTATGGTCCATGGATGCAATTAGGTAGGTGTAGTATTAATTTGTTTGATAATTCGATTCTATGATGCATATGTCAATATGATTGGTGATTGTTATGATTATCATTACTCATATGAATATCTTAAATTTGAAATTTCCCTATATTTTTAAAATTTATCTCTCTCCCTATATATATATATATATATATATATATATATATACTATACAGCCGTCCCCCCGTCCCCTAAAATCCCCTAAAAAATTTGCCGTCCCCGAAACGCGTCCCGCCGTCCCGCCGTCCCGGAAACTTGGTGGAACATAGGTTTCAAGATGTAGACATTCAATTTTGAGCAACATCTTGGGAATTTGATTGAGACAAGAAAAGAGTCCATCTTGGCATACTAAGCACGAGGGGCATGTTTGAGGCCATAGATAGACTTACCCAATCTCCTCCAAAAGCTTGTTGTGAAAAATGCAATCTTTACATCCATTTGACATATGAACAAACCATGAGCTACAATTATAGCAAGAGTCATGTGAATAGAGTCCATCTTATCAATGAGGGCAAAGGTCTTAAGTGTAGTCAATGCTAGGAACCTATTAGAACATTTGATGATAAGCCATGCTTTAACTTATCAATAGTTCCATTTGTTGCATGTTTCTTCAATATATCCACTTACATTGAACTAGTTTTCTTCCCTTGGGAAATCGGACTAGCTCTCAGGCTTTGTTACTCATTAAGGAAGTGTAGTGTTCATCCATTGTTGCATAATACTTAGCAATACCTTATGCTTCACTGTAATGTCCTCGATTCCCGATTAGTCACCACTGAGATAATTTAATTAATTAAATATCAAATTGTCCTAAATAATATTTGAGGACATTTATATTTAATTAATTAATAAAACATTAAAGTGACTTTATTTTATAATATGCTCAAAAATTAAATAAAGTTGCTTTATGTGGAAAATTAATTAATATTTAAACATTAAAAAGGTGGTGGACTATAAAAGGTGGCGGAAATGAATTCATTGTATGAATTGGAAAATTATCTTTAAAGAAATTGAGATTTCAGAGAGCTTGGCTTTCTGGGAATTGGAGGACAAAAACCCTCAAGTTTCAGGGTGGATTTGGACGAAAACCCATCTCCATCAGAGGGCGGATCCATATAGGGTTTGCATTTGTGCTTAAAGATATCACAAAAAATGCTTAAGGTGGAGTTGGCAAAATTTGTGAAGTCTCTTTCAAAGACAAATTTCAAAGTTTTTAGGATTGGTGGTGCAAAGGAAAATTTGAGTTCAGAATTAAATATTATTTCAGAAAGGACCTGTTGTACAATTGCTACTATTAGTATCGGATCTTTTATTTGCTATTAGTAGCTACTCGTAGAAGAGTGCTTTATCATTCAAGAGCCTGAATATTTAATTGTATTGTTCTTGAGGAGGATCGTATATCTCCTTAAGCGGCCACCTCTATGGAATTCGCACCTTAAATTCTATCACTACAAAGTTAATAGAGGAGTTGTGTGACTATTGTTGGTTAGCCGCCCCCCGTCAAAAGGTGACATGAATAAGGATTTGGAGTCAAATGATGGTCAGCGCTACCTTAGTTGTGATGCCAGCTATGTAGTTAATATTGTCTTCACAGTACCCCTCTTAACTCAATGATTTATTTCTTGAGTGGCTGTACAAGTATTATATGCAGATGTCATGCGCTGGGAATGTCCACACCTGTTGGATGCAACATCAGGTCAGAAATATTAATATTAAAATTCATTAATGATTTTTTTAGTTATAGGATATCAAAGTGAAGTTCTGTATGTATTTTGAAATAAGATTAAATATCATTGTTAGTCAGTTAGTTCTGGAAGGGTTGTCTATGCTAAATTTTGATTGTATATGAATGGCATTTATATGAGAGATTAAGAAAATGTAATATCATTTACAACCTGTTTGTATCAATTAAGAATCATTACAAATATAAACCCAATCAAACTACTCCAAAGTGTTTTACAAAATGTCAGTATGCACTAGTGGGGAAAAGTGAGAAATTTTTGCACACAAATTTACTTGGGAACATTACATTTAATAAAATATTGTGGATTCAAAGCGGAGACAATGTAAACATGTGGAAGACCCCTATTTGTGATTATGTCCATTGTTTATTCAAAGAATTACCAACAAAAGTGCTTATTGATTAGAGTGTTTGATGAGCTCATTGGGGCACAATGGAGGATGGATAGGTAGGAGGCAAGTCCATAACATCTATATGTGAACTTGTTGAAGGAGGTGAAACCTCATCAATCTTGCAAGTTTGAGTTGCTCGAAGAGAATCCTATGATTGACTATCATGTGGCAAGAAATCCACTATGGAGGAAGAAGATGTGTATTAGGGAAAGCGCTAGGAGAGCTTTCCTCAATGAATACTCCTATCAATGAATAGCTTGTGTGTCTTAGAATCTAGGAGCCGATACCCCTTGACATCATTAGGATGTTCGACAAAGATGCAAGGCTAAATCTAAGGTTCCAAAGCCTTGTATTTTGTTGAAGGAATATATATCTATGCATTGGAACCAAAAACTTGGAAACACATTTAGTTTCCATCCACACTAGGCTTCAAAAGAAGTGATGCCTTTCAAAGCCTTTTGAAGTACTCAATTTTCAATTTGTGCAACATAGTTAATAGCTTTGACCCAAAACTCTAGAGCTAGAGATTGTGTGTGAATCATGCAACTTGCCATCTCTTTGAAAGACTTGTTCTTCCATTCTATCAAAAAATTCATCCTTTTGTTGAAGTAGATCCATGTATATCTAGAAAAAGTCATCAATGAATGCGAGAACATATCAAGCCTTAGTGAAGGACAAGGATGAAAAGGGTCCTGCTAGATAACTGCAAGCCTATTTGAGGACTTGTGAAGCCCTCCAAGATTTCCCTTTGTTAAATTTCTTTGCTAGATGTTTTCCCATGGCACAACCTAGACACATACCATTCAAAAAACTAATAAGAGGAAGAATTGTAACCATATCCTATTAGTTGAGTTGCTCAAGATGGTGGTTGTTAAGATGGCCAAACTGCTTATGCCATAGTTTACTCATTGTGTTAGAATGAGTGAGTAAAGTTGTGGAAGGAGATTGAGGGACAAAGTGGTAGAATGCATGTAGTTGTGATTGATGTTGGCCATTTCCACTACAATCAGTTCATTATCCTGAAGATCCCGAATCACAACCAAATTTGGAGTGAAGTCAAGCTTCTTACCTTTCTTGAGATGAGTGATCTAATCGACAAAAAGAAAATTGGTAGAAAAATTAGGTACATGGACATCCTCAAATGAATCTTCATCCATGTTAAGTGAACCTCTCGAAACAATATACTTTGTTGTTTCATCAGTGAAGGGAAGTAATGGTGCGAAGATGTTTTCTACTCTAACCATACCCTGAGAAGATGATTTATGTTGGTAGAAATCTTTCAGAGAAAAGCCTCACACTCCAAAGAAAAACCAATCGTATTATTCAACTACTAAGAAATTACAATACAAATCTTAGGCTGTGCTTGTACAAGTTTATTGCCAACATTCAAATTTTGGAGCAATTTCATTCGCATAACAATACTTGCAAGTCAATCATACATATTACAACCTATATCATACTCCATCCTCAAGCACCAATTAATAGGCAAAACTGAAATCACAAACCACATGTGGTTTACTAAAACTGTGAGTCAAAACAATGACCCAAAAATGGCTCCATAATTGGCCAAAATTCCAATGCCTATAAAGGTCATTGTCTCCTTTGCTAGAAATATATGATACTCTTATAGCTGTCACAACCTATCATAATTTGCATAAGCCAATTTGGCATATTCAAACCCATTGAAAGATTCCTCATGTCTTGTTATAATGCTGGTTAGGATTCCAATGTAATTCCTTTATAATCATGCTCTTATGTGTCATTAGCATTTGTCATAAGTCCCATCTTACAATGCTGTCATGACATTTAGCTGCTGTAACAACCTCTTACACACCTCTGAAAGTATTTGACACATGGAAAATAATGGCAACACAAAGTGGGACATGTTGTTTCCCAATATGAGGCCAAAAAAGAAAAAATACAAATAATTAATAAATGAAAAAATTAGGATGCAATGTTGAGAGTCCTTTCCCAATGATTATTATGAGAATATGTGGCAAAGAACAAGACTTCAAAGAAAAAAATTGTTGTCGATTGGAATCCATGTGGTGTGAAGCACCAAAGTCATGAACCACTAGGTTTCTTTTCCCTTTACTTGATTTTGAAGGAGTAGATGGTCCCCATGAATAGGAAAATGGTAGACTAATGTGTTTATTTTGGAGCAACTATTTCAACTTATCAATTTTCTTAGCATTTTTTTGCAATAGGAATATGTTGGCATTAACTTCTTTTGAAAATCCCCTTTCTTGGAAGAGTATTGAGATTTTGCTTGTAAAGCAAATGAAGACCATGTTTTGTCCTTTCGTGGCTTGTGCTTAGATTGCTTCTATTTCTTATTAGGGTTATTGGACCCTTTCTAACTCTTTGGTTGACCAACCACCAAAGATTGTGACTTGGAGGTCTCAAAAAGAACCAATGTGATTAACTTTTCCTTTTCAAGCATTAGCATTTTTGGAAATGAATCAAATGTAGGCTTAGTGTATTCTTGTCTCATAGTCAATCAATGAGTGTGAAAGCTACAAACAAATGTAGCATATTTAGGGCCATGTTTGCTTAGTAAATTAAATTTCAATTGTAATCCTTTTTGTCAATGTCACACAATCTTTTCGTTGTTCTTTTAGATTGTTGACTTTAGTTATATAATCTTGAGTATTGTCAAAACTTTTAGCGTGTAGGTTCATCAAATCATTGTCTATTCGATAGTCCCTAATTTCATCAATTTGATTGTACAATATTATAAGTGTGTCCCATACTTCTTAGGTGTTGCATGCTTTTCAATGTGAAAAAGAAGATCAAGAGAAACAAATGTATGCACATATATATAAGTGCTTTAGTATGTGCAATGAACCATACCTTTTTCCCTTAGAATCTATGGGTTTTGGAAAAGGTGCCAATATTAAGGGGTATACTCTTCACGCATTAAAATATTGCATATGGTTTGTTTGCAAGTTGAATAGTTGTATGAAGTTAAGCGAGGGATCTTAGGATGACCTATTGTAGGATTCAAAGAGCACAAATGAAACTCAAAGTAGAGAAAATGAGCACAATCACACAAACACTACACCCCTAGCAATTTTTTGTGTGGCATGAATGGTCCGAAAAAAGTAGATTGAATTTATGAAACACAAGTTTATTCTAGATAACCTTATTATTGCATGGGAGGGTATTGAATGGCCCAAAGAATTTAGGCAAAAAGCACTTCTTTTATTTTTTCCCCTTGTAACACTCATTCTAATCTACAGTTTAAAAATGTAAACTAACTACTAGTTTCAGCTGAAGTGTAACTAACTTATTTTCATGCTAGGGTTTCCTTTGCAATTAGAACAGTATAGATAAAGAATTTTAAACAATCACATCATATTCAATTCCTCAACTAACTTTTAAAATTTCAGTTTCAGCTGAAAAGGAATCAACTAACTAATTTCATATAATTGAAAACACAGAAGAACAATAACTAACTTTTCTTTGCTTTCAAAATGTAAGAGCATTTATTACAGCTATGAAATAAACATGCTAAAGAAATTATCTCAGAAATTAAAAGGAGAGAAAGAGTTACAAGAAAATACAGTTTGAAGGCTTCCTATTGGAATGTTGCTTAGGACTCTTCTGTTTCCAAGGGATAAAGAAATATCATCAAGGGCTTTTCTGCCTAACTGAAGACCTACTGGTCTCCCATGTTTCTTCAAGTGAAGGAACCTGACCCTTCGTGAGGGTAACCAACAAGGATCACATATTTATTAAAATAATGTTTATTATTTATTTATTAATGCTCAATATTGTAAAATACTGTAAGATAGAGATAAGATCGTCTCCGATCTTATCTGGAGTTTCTTTTTAGAAACTTTCCAGTTTTGTAAATCTTGTAAAGCTATTTATTGAGCGTCTTGCTCATTGTTAATACATCAATTAATTTACCAATTACTTGCGTAATATGGTATCAGAGCTCAGGAAAATAATTTTTTCGAAAAATTAATAATTTCTTTTTGAAATTATTTTGTTTAAATTTTTCGAAATAATTGATTTTTTAAAATTTTTTAATTCTGGAATTTTTTGAGTGGAAAGTTTTTGGCAATTCTTGGGCGTTTGAATTTCGAAGATTTTTCGTGGGCTTTTTTCTGGAAAATTCGTGGTTTTTTAGAGGATTTTCGTGAAGTTTCTGAGCACACGATCTTCTTCTCTTTGGTCGTGTTCTTGTGCTGAATGGTCTAGGGCTCGTCTTCGTTCTTTTCCGAGGCTTCTGGGCGCGTTTTCTGAAGGAAGAAGCTCGCGGTTTCTGTTTGCTCGCGTTTCTTTGGACGCATTTTTCTGAGAAACGCGTTTTTCTGGTCGATTTTCCTGCGCGCGACCCGTGTGTTCCTTCTTGCTGGCACTTGTTTTTGCGGATTTCTGCAACCCACGACTTCCTCATTTCTCAAAACCCTCTGCAAGTCCGACACGGTTTTTTGGCATCATTATTTCGGTCCTCTTCAAACGCGTTTTTTTTTTGGGCGCGATTTCTATTTGAATCTGGCCGCGTTTTGACAGAAAAAAGGCCACGATTCTCTGTTTTTCAGGTCACAATCTCCATTCCGTCTGGTGTGGAATTCAAAGGAGGACGCGTTTTCTGGTGGATGCAAGTCTGTTTCTGATTTTTTTATGCAAATTTCTGGTTTGTCCATGGTGGCTAGGGCATTCTGAAAGATTCGTCTAGGGTTTTGTCCCGGATCTTCAAGTCAGAAAATTTTTTCGATCAAAGATTCCTGGTGGGTTTTTCGAGAGCTCAACTGGGTTGGTCTCCGAATTTTCTGCGTGCATCGTTTTCCGTGCCTCAAATTTTGTGCCATCCGTACACTGTACTTTCTGCAGTCTGTACCTGAATCTGTCCCTGTTTTCTGCATTGGAATTTGTGCCTCGAGTTTCGTGCATCAGCCTCTTCTCAGTACCTCGTTTTTCGTGACTCGAAAAGCGTGAAGATGGCCAGTTTAAGCAATTTAATGCTAGAGGGCAGCCAGAGATTTAATGGCAAAAATTACAACACCTGGAAGCAGCGGATGTTAACAATTTTTGAATACCGCTGCCTTGATCAGATGATCCTCGGCAAAGCTACTCGTCACGACACGGCGGGTAAGGATCAGGATAAGTTTGATGAGCAGAATCGTGAAACCGTCATGCTTAACTAAGCTTTGATTCGCGATGATGACTCCTGAGATCCAGAAAAATCAGCTAAGGAGATGCAGGATCGCAGAAGAGTTGCATGAAGACTTCGACAAAGCGGTCGCGTTTTCTTGAAAGAATATCTTTGTTTTCTATCATGATGGATGAGAGGAAAAACAACTCTTAAAGCGCACTTGAATAAAATCCAGGAGATCAGAGATCAGTTGGAGGTGATTGGTCGGAAAATGGAGGAGGAAGACATGGTTGTGATCACCCTGAAGAGTTTACCGAAGTCCTATG
Source organism: Sequoia sempervirens (assembly GCA_007258455.2). Classification (NCBI taxonomy): domain Eukaryota; kingdom Viridiplantae; phylum Streptophyta; class Pinopsida; order Cupressales; family Cupressaceae; genus Sequoia; species Sequoia sempervirens. The sequence continues at coordinate 25,479 of VDFB02191418.1, forward strand.
AACATTTCATAGAGACCCTCAACATTACGTCTGCTAATGTTGATCTCAAGTTTCCAAATTTGTGCACTATTCTGTTGCAGCAGGATCGCTGGAGACAACAGTTCGGTAGCAGTGAATCATCATCCTCCCGCAGGCGAGGCCGCTGCGTAAAAGCTTCGGTCCCGAAGCATCATGGAAAGGTGGAAGCCTTCCACGGCCGAGAAAGGCTCAAATTCGGCTCCACCGGCCGAAGAAGAAAAATGTTGATTAACAACTACTGTCATAAATTTGGCCACATCAAGAAAGATTGCCGTGCTCGTTTGGCTTCTGAGCAAAAGAAGCAGGGAGGGTTTCAGAAAGCGAATGTCGCCGAGCACTCTGAGCAGAAGGAATCTGCCTTTTATGCATTGATGGCAAAAAGGCCCGCAGACCATGTCAAGTCCTCTGCTTGGTACATAGATTTTGGTGCCTCGCGTCATTTCTCACATAGGCGTGATTGGTTCACAGACATTTCCCCTTGCACTGACTCAGTAATCTTTGGAGGAGGTGAGGAATACACAGTTGTCGGCACAGGCACTGTTCAGGTTCAGTCTGGCGGGAGGGATCTCATATTCCTCAACGTGTATTATGTACCTGATATCGAGCTCAATCTTCTCTCGGTCCCGGTCGGATCATGCGGCATTCTCGGATGGATGTGGTGGCTTCATTTCGCATAGATGTTGATTGTTGGTCAGCTTCGCCTAGCGGTGGCCCGGATTTAGGATGAGGATCATAGCCTACGGGCTTGCTTGTGGACCTTTGGTGATTCTCGAGTTAGCCAGCGACCCGGACATTCAGCTGTCACGGTCTTTGGCACCAATGATGCAGACGCGAGCGTGCACTATCTCTCCGGCTTGCTGGGAGAGGGACTTGTAGATGCTTACGACATTCGGACTTCGACATCGGTCGTTTGGCCAGATTGCCAATGGGAGGCGGACATCGCCCACACCGTTGAGATGACTGTAGCGAGACTTCTAAGGTACTTCAATTAGTTCATGCTGATATTTGTGGCCCTATGTCTATTTCTTCTGTAACTGGTTGCAAGTACTTTCTACTTTTTGTTGATGACTATAGTAGGAAAATGTGGGTGTACTTTCTTAAACAAAAATCAGAGGTTTTTAATGTATTTCAGAAGTTTAAGGCCTTAGTTGAGAAAGAGTCCAGTTCTAGTATTATAACTCTTAGGTCAGATAATGGGGGGGAATTCTGTTCTAGTGCATTCTCCAACTTTTGTGATACTCATGGGATAAAACGTCAATTAACCACACCCTACACTCCTCAGCAAAACGGTGTTGTAGAGCGACGCAATCGTACGATTGTTGAGATGGCTCGCTCCATGTTGCAACACAGGAGTGTTCCTACCAAGTTTTGGGCAGAAGCAGTCAATACATCAGTCTATCTCCTTAATAGGTCACCTACTCATGCTGTTAAGGGGAAGACTCCTGAGGAAGTTTGGTCTGGTCGCAAACCTGGGATCAGTCATTTGAAAGTTTTTGGCTCCCTTGTGTATGTTTGGATTCCAGAGGCCAAGCGCACTAAGCTGGACTCCAAGAGCCAGAAACTCATGTTCACAGGGTACAGTGATAATCACAAGGCATATAGGCTGATTGATATAGACACTGATCATCTTATCTTCAGTTGAGATGTTGTCTTTGATGAGGAACGAGGTCCATTTCACTCTTCCTCACTTGTTCAGCATTCAGAGGATCAGCCTCTACAGGGTCCTGATATGAGTGTCCGACTTCCATTAGGTCCACCTGATGGGAGGGATGACGAAGACCTAGTCTTTGATGATGCTCAACCTGAGTTTCCTCCAGATGATAATGAACATCCCCCTGTTGAACCTGTTCTAGATCCACAACTAGATCCAGCTCCTCCTGTTGCATCTGATGTTGGCACATCTACCCTCCGACCGAAATGGTGGGCTAAGACTATCAGTGATCTTCGTGCTGATGAGCTCATTGAGGGTAGATCATCCAGAAACAAAAGCAAACAGCAGTCTACAATGAATTTTGCTCTCATGGCCAACATTCACAGTGTTTATGAGCCTCAGACATATCCAGAGGCAAAAGGGATACCTAAGTGGGAAAAGGCGATGGAATCAGAATACCAGAGTCTTCAGAAGAATCACACTTGGGTCCTTTCTAATCTTTCTCCAGGGAAGAAGCCCATTAGCTGCAAATGGGTGTACAAGGTGAAGTACAAAGCTGACGGAACCCTTGATAAGTACAAAGCTCGTCTAGTTGCACGAGGGTTCTCACAGAAAGAAGGCATTGACTATGAGGAGACCTTTGCTCCTACAGCCAAAATGAGTACCATATGGCTCGTCCTTGCCTTAGCAGCTCAATTTGGTTGGAAGGTCCATCAGATGGATGTGAAGAGTGCTTTCCTCAACGGTGAGTTGAAGGAGGAAGTATACATGACGCAGCCTCCAGGTTTCAAAGTTGCTGGTCAAGAACAGAAGGTGTGCAGATTGGTCAAAGCACTCTATGGCCTGAAACAGGCTCCTTGGGCTTGGTACATTAAGATTGACACGTACCTCACAGATCATGGTTTTCAGAGGAGTCCATCTGACTCGAACCTGTATGTCAAGAATACTGGTAATGAGATTCTGCTTGTTGTTGTCTATGTGGATGACTTGATCATTATTGGCAGCT